>APFE030711355.1:0-58611 GCA_000404065.3 Pinus taeda
AAGGAAAGAGTGTTATCATGGTGGTAGTTGACAAACTTACCAAGTATGCACACTTTTGTGCATTATCTCATCCATTTGAAGCGAGTACAATTTCTACTACATTTATGGAAACAATTCAAAAGATACATGGAAACCCAAAGAATATTGTAAGTGACAAAGATCCCATTTTCACTAGAAATTGTTGGACAAAATTATTTTCTTGTCTTGGTACTTAGTTAGCTCATAGCTAATCTTATCATACTCAATCTGATGGGAAAACTGAAATAGTAAACAACTTTTTGGAAGGACATCTTCGTTGCTTTATATCTAATAAACATACACAATGGGTCAAATGGTTGCCTCTAGCTGAATGGTGGTATAACACTTCCTTCCATACTACAACAAAAATGAGACCATTTAAAGGCACTTTATGGATATCATCTACTATCCACCACATCATATTTAAGAGAAAATTATCAGTTTCAAGCAGTGGAAGATCACATCGAGCATCAACAACAAGTTCTCTAACTCTTAAAGGATAACCTCACTTTGGTGCAAAATAGAATGAAACAACAAGCAAATCAACATCACAACGAAAGAAGCTTTGATGTAGGTGATTGGGTATTCCCACGACTACAACCATATAAACAAATGCCCCTCAAGCAAGCTAAGAAGGATAGTAAATTATTACCAAAGTATTATGGTCCGTACAAGGTGTTACAAAAGATAGGTACTATGGCATACAAATTCGAGCTTCTTGCAACTCCCTGAGTGCACCCAATTTTACATGTTTCATGCTTAAAGAATGTTATAGGTGACAAGATCCCAGTTCAAAAAATATTTCCAGAACTTGATGAGGAAGGAAAAATCATTTTGGAACCTGAAGCAGTCACAGAAATAAGAACTCGACAACTATGAAATAGATCAATTTCATAATATCTCATAAAGTGGAAGAAATTACCCTTTGAAGATTCCACATGGGAGGATGAGAATTTTATACAAAAACACCAAAACTACTCAAGCGTTGAGGACAACACTTTTTTGAAGGATAGGAGCATGTTAGCTCCCTATATTACTAGTGATTACCCCATTACTATTGTTATTGTAGCCATTAATGTTATTGTCGCACCCTGTTGGGCTCCAAAAATGTCATACGAATATCACTCATTACCATACATTTTTCACCTATGCTTCCATTATATCACTCACTATTCACCACCTTGTCACTCCATTTTCCCTATTATTCACCATTAACGGGTCTCATTTATATTTTCCAAATATTATTCATTTTTAAGCATTTTTGAGAGAAATTATTGATTAAATATTAGAAAATAAAAATTTTACTTCATATATGGAAAGTGGATTGTTTTTGTGACATGTGTAGGTTCCAAGGAAACTTACAAGACACCTCTATGTGGCCTTGAATGATCAAATTCGAATTTAAAGAGATAAACCTCATGGAGAAAATCAAGGATAAAAAGGAGTTAGAATTTGAAGAGATAAACCTCATTGAGAAAATCAAGGACAAAAAGGGGTTTTGAAGAGATAAACCTCATGGAGAAAATCAAGGACAAAAAGGGGTTATGTGTCTAGATGGTTGAGAGATTTATGGAACTAAAGAGAGATTAGTCGATGATCATTATGACATTGTTACTCATCCAATTGTATAAATAGGAGTACAATCTCCTAAATTTGTAATCTTGAAGTTTTTGTAATCTTAGAATTTTGGAGTATGTAATCTTAGAAACTTAGAGTTGTAATCTTAGAGTTGGTTTGTAATGGAGATTTTGAAATAAAGGATCATACTTCAATTTTGATTCTACATCTGAGTCTCCATTGAAGTGGTATGCTTGTGGAGTTATGGAGGGCCCCCATGGCCTCACTTGCATGCTTATTTATTTGTTTTAGGTATAATTTATTTTATGTTTTTGTTTGATTTCAGCTTCCAAGTTTTATTAAATATTCTAATATTGGAAGGATCTTATTTGAAAGTGTTTTGTAAAAGAACCATAAGATCTCATACAATGATTAGATCTAGGTTTACTGCATTTCAGCTTTTAAGTTCTAATTAGATGATCTAATTTTGGAAGAGATCTTGTAGAATATGTTCTTCTAAGAGAATCATAGATCTCAAACAATTGTTAGATCTAGGTTTGATTAGTTATTGAAAGAGATCTTAATGAATATGTTCTTGTAAGGGGACTTTAAGATCTTGGACAAATTAGGAATCTTTCTAGATCTATATATTTTAGATAAGCACTTCTAAGTTTACCTTCTCGGGTTGACATTAAATTAAACTCTAATTTGCATCCGCATTTTAGACCCAACATTTTGGCGCTATTGCCGGGGAAGTGCAACTAGAAGGATTTAGTAATTATTTTATGCATTTGTTTTTATGGACTAATTTGTGGAACTTAGTGACAGCAGGTTCGTAAAAGAGTTCAAAGTTTGGAGAATTTTTATTTTCGTACATAGTTATTTTAAATTTAGTTCTTCTTTTAAACCCCCCATTTCTCACTAATCCATCTACTGATGAGGACTTTGACAATGTTGAACAAGTACTTCTTGGAGAGCGAGAACAATAACCTTGAGCCAACTCTAAGAAAGGATTCTCACATACTTGCAAAACATAATGTAAAATTTTTAAATCTTGATGTGAGCATGTTCGAATTTTTAGTCCGTAGATGGCTCCATTGGAAGCATTCTTTTACTTATAAAATAAAACATCTTTCAAGTTAATGTAGAATATATTAGAAAAATAAAAATGAGATCTCATTAGAAGTCATTAGAAGTTGTTATCATTCGAATTTTTTAGTTTTGTTTTCAAAAAAATAATTCATCATGAATAAATTCAGTGGCACATCTTTGCATTTCTATGTCTTGTTTCTATATCATGGGCGAGCCAGGAGCTTGATTATCGGAAAGCCTTGTCTTCTGAAAGTCTAAACGCCCCCGTGACATTGCAGAAAGAGTGTAGATAATGCAAGGTTTTGTCGCAAATCTTAATTGTGTTTTATCCGTTCATGCTAACCTGCATCAATAAAAAAATTCAAGAGATTAGTATGCTCTCTTCCTGCACTTCGTGCGATCAAAAAGATCAGAAAATCAATTAATTTATTTCAAATAAAAACACTTTTGCTAGAAAATTGATTTGCGATATGACAATAAAGAATTTTGTAAATGAGCAAAACATCATCTTTAAAAAAAAAAAAAAAAAATTAACTTGAACTGTAAAAGAAGCCATACGTTGACTTTGCCACAAACAACAAATGTATTCCAAATTTCATCAAAAATCGATTTATGATACGCCCATAATTATTATAACCTGGTTTTCATAGTGAATTTCATTGTATTTCCTGTCTTATCAAGGTTTCATTTACTGTAACACAGAGCACAACTTGAATTCACATAATGGGAAAGCAGTTCAATCTCCACAATTTTCAACAAACAACACAGTTATATGGGTGTAGAAAAAATGATTTCATCGCTTTCATCATTCTAGCATTTAAGTTTCATAGGAATAAGATCATTCATTGTCATGATTGGTTGGTTTTTGCAAATTGCCAGTGCATTGCATTTCTTTAAAAAGATTAGAAATCTTTGTTGTCATACCACATGATGCAATTCGCTGAAAATTTTCAGCGTCTCCCAAGTATATCCATATTGCCCATACCCTGCAATTTCAAGCAATCACAGTTTGCTCCGATTCTCCAATATATGGCTCGAATATGTGACTCATTTCTCGCACCTGTGTGTAAATGACACTGTAGCTCAATATATGATATTACATTACCATAAGTCTGCATTTTACAATGATTCATATGACTTGGACATTGATATTTTGTGAGCGGTGTTCAAATAAGATGTAATTTGGGTAGAAGTCCATGTTTTACAACGTGTGATATTTTGTTTGTTGACTGAGAAATTTCTACATAACATTAAACAGTAAAACACCACGCACGCCAATTGATTTTTGTTGCCAAAAGCTTCACGAAATCGCACTAGTCTCAACACGTGATTTTAAAATGGATTTTTTGCGCAAACCAGGATGAATTAAAAAAAACTGAGACATGGGTTTTATCTGGAATGGGGGTAATTAGGTGACCCGCGAGAAATTTCCTGATATTTGCAACGGTTTAGGAGAAAATTGGGTTTCTTTCGAGCCTAATTTGAGAGATTGCGCTAAAATCCGATTTTCTCTGTGGCCAGATCTGATTTTCGTGGCTAAAATTCCAGCTTGAGACAGTGGGACAGAATGCTATAAATTAACACTTGTCTATTTACGGGATTGATTATGAGTTTTTCTAGGGTTGAAATCCATACAAAACTAAAAAAATAGCTCAAAAATTTTAATGATCAGAAGCTTCCTCTAATTTTTCTGCTACTGTTCAGCCATGACATAGTTTGTTTAATTTCAACGAGCAAAAACATAGCCACTACAACTTTGTTTTAATTATCAGGACTGTTGGATTAGATATAGCTGCAACATTGAAATAGCTGCAAAAATGGAATCAAATGCAGAATATGCAAGTTCAATATCATAACATTTTTTAGACAGATGATTTCCATTGATGGGCGAAGCATAGAAATCACCATACGACGAAACTTTCAACGAGGAGTAACAATTAGTTTTTTTTTTATGAATTTTGTTTTTATTTATTTATTTTTATTTGACGCATTTGCATTAAACTCTTGCAAATTTTTAAATGATGCAGATTTTGGCAATTACAAGCTCAACGACGATATGTGAAATTTGATATCATCGACGTAAATCATGAAACAATTTCAACTATTGTCGGGATTTGTATAATTGCAACGAAATTGAATTTTATTTACATAAAAAGGGAATTAATTATACTTATTTCATATTTGACAATGGATTTGTAAAAAAATCATGGAATTGGGCTAACTTATACATTTGATTTTATTTAAATCTGTTCCATCGGTGTTTATTTCTTTTTTCATAAAAAAACCAAGCAGAAATTGATCACTTTTTCTTGGATATATTTATGTTTTGTGAATGCCAAGTTTTTGCAGGTTTGCGTTAATCAGATGATCATTCAAGAGTCTAATTTGTTGATAGTTGGACTTCCGACAGATCAATTTTATGATGAATCATGTGAATAAGTCCATATCCATTACAACCAGTCTCTTATTCCCTTTGTAAAATTGTAAATCCCAATCAATCCTCAAAGCAAGCCAAAATCCCTTTTTCCTAGCAAGTTTCAATCATGCAGTCAAATCTACTTGTTTTCATTCACCCCTAACCCACAAAATAAAACAAGCATCTCACTTACAAAAAGCTCACTTATTGTCATTTTCATTTCCTTCTTTTTCCACCATTTTCATCTTCCACCAATAAAATCCTGCTTCTACATATCACTGAGTCAAAGTCCTAGAGTCTAATTATCTTTGTAAAAACACCTAGAGGCTTACATGCCTTAATGGCAAGTACTCTTGCCAATGAACAATGGGAGTACATTAATATCCCTTGTTCATTGGATCTTGTAGGTGACTCGACCACGACAAATTTATTCGTACCTACAAAGATTTGTTAGGCATCCTGACTCCCATTGGAATCAATGGTGGGAGCTCTTGTGTTGGCTAGGGGCATTCATTAATGGCCACTAAGTCAACAACTTCTTGCTATGTTCAACACCGATACATTTATTCACATAGTAAGATTTGTGCCATCGAGCGTTGAAGACTTGAAGACCCATATTTTGTAGCAGATGAAGCATATTTCCTTTCATTGTTTTTCAGTTTGTCATGACTTGAGGACAAGTCAATAAATAAGGTTGGAGGGAGGAAAATGTAATTTCTATATTTTATATACCTTCCAAGCCTTATACATTTTCAGCCATATTCAACAAACTCATCAGATTCATTAGATTATCCAGTAGAGGATCCAGTAGCAGATATGACAATACAAATCCATCTTTCATCCACAACTTGCAGAAGAAGCTTCAAACCAGAATTGCAGCAACTGAACATGCATGATTCATCTACTTCTTTAGGTAAGTAAGGTATGATGTTTTCTAACCTTTAATCTTGAAATTCTTTTTAGATGCTAAAATGATGATATTTGGAAAATATTCCACTATTTCACTATTTCCTTTCTCATTAAAAATTGCCAAAAACCATCAGTTGGGGAGGGGGGAATTTCACACTTCATTCTCTTCCCTCATTCATATTACATCTTAACCCGCATAGTCTTCCCACAATAAAAACTACTACAAAATGATGAACATATTAAATGACTTTTTAAAATGATTGATCTCAACAAAGTAAATAATGATTGTAAACACAAGAACCAATCATTAAAAAGAGATCTCAACAAAGTAAATAATGATTGTAACACAAGAACCAATCATTAAAAGATGCAAATGCTTTGCAAAACAAAAAAAAGTTATCCAAAGATGTGCAAAGTTAAAAGGAAGTCCATGATTAAAAGATGTTTGTTACACAAGAACCAAACATCTTGTAAAAGGAAGCTCATTTAAGAAATAAAACAAATAAGTAGCTTGCATGAGGACATGCAAGAGCTTCAGTTGGGGAGTATGTTGGGCTTCATACAAATATCAATCATTACCATACATTTTTCACCTATGCTTCCATTATATCACTCACTATTCACCACCTTGTCACTCCATTTTCCCTATTATTCACCATTAATGGATCTCATTTATATTTTCCAAATATTATTTATTTTTAAGCATTTTTGAGAGAAATTCTTGATTAAATATTAGAAAATACTATATTTTACTTCATATATGGAAAGTGGATTGTTTTTGTGACATGTGTAGGTTCCAAGGAAGCTTCCAAGACACCTCTATGTGGCCTTGGATGATCAAATTCGAATTTAAAGAGATAAACCTCATGGAGAAAATCAAGGATAAAAGGGGTTAGAATTTGAAGAGATAAACCTCATGGAGAAAATCAAGGACAAAAAGGGGTTAGAATTTGAAGAGATAAACCTCATGGAGAAAACCAAGGACAAAAAGGGGTTATGTTTCTAGATGGTTGAGAGATTTATGGAACTAAAGAGAGATTAGTGGATGATCATTAATGAGTTTGTTACTCATCCCATTGTATAAATAGGAGTACAATCTCCTCCATTTGTAATCTTGAAGTTTTTGTGATCTTAGAATTTTGGAGTATGTAATCTTAGAAGCTTCGAGTTGTAATCTTAGAGTTGGTTTGTAATGGAGATTTTGAAATAAAGGATCATACTTCAATTTTGCTTCTACATCTGAGTCTCCATTGAAGTGGTGTGCTTGTGGAGTTATGGAGGGGCCCCATGGCCTCACTTGCATGCTTATTTGTTTATTTTAGGTATAATTTATTTTATGTTTTTGTTTGATTTCAGCTTTCAAGTTTTATTAAATGTTCTAATATTGGAAGGATCTTATTTGAAAGTGTTTTTGTAAAAGAACCATAAGATCTCATACAATGATTAGGTCTAGGTTTACTTCATTTCAGCTTTTAAGTTCTAATTAGATGATCTAATTTTGGAAGAGATCTTGTAGAATATGTTCTTGTAAGAGAATCATAGATCTCAAACAACTGTTAGATCTAGGTTTGATTAGTTATTGAAAGAGATCTTAATGAATATGTTCTTGTAAGCGGACTTTAAGATCTTGGACAAATTAGGAATCTTTCTAGATTTATATATTTTAGATAAGCACTTCTAAGTTTATCTTCCCGGGTTGACATTAAATTAAGCTCTAATTTGCATATGCATTTTAGACCCAACTTTTTGGCGTCATTGCCGGGGAAGTGCAACTAGAAGGATTTAGTAATTATTTTATGCATTTGTTTTTATGAACCAATTTGTGGGACTTGGTGACAGCAGGTTCGTAAAGGAGTTCAAAGTTTGGAGCATTTTTATTTTCGCACATAGTTAATTTAAATTCAGTTTTTATTTTAAACCCCCCATTTCTCACTAATCCATCTGCAGATGAGGACTTTGAAAATGTTGAACAGGTACTTCTTGGAGAGCAAGGATAATAACCTTAAGCCAACTTTAAGACAGGTTACTCACATACTGGTAAAACATAATGTAAAATTTTCAAATCTTGATGTGAGCATGTTCAAATTTTTAGTCCGTAGATGGCTCCATTGGAAGCATTCTTTTACTTAGAAAATAAAACATCTTTCAAGTTAATGTAGAATAGATTAGAAAAATAAAAATGAGATCTCATTAGAAGTCATTAGAAGTTGTTATCATTAGAAGTTTTTAATTTTGTTTTCAAAAAATAAATCATCATGAATAAATTTAGTGGCACATCTTTGCATTTCTATGTCTTGTTTCTGTATTACGGGTGAGCGAGGAGCTTGATTATTGGAAATCCTTGTCTTTCGAGAGTCTAAATGCCCTCGTGACATTGCAGAAAGAGTGTAGATAATGCAAGGTTTTGTCGCAAATCTTAATTGTGTTTTATCCATCCATGCTAACCTGCATCAATAAAAAAAATCAAGAGATTAGTATGCTCTCTTCCTGCACTTCGTGCGATCAGAAAGATCAGAAAATCAATTGATTTATTTCAAATAAAAATACTTTTGCTGGAAAATTGATTTGCGATATGACAATAAAGAATTTTGTAAATGAGCGAAACGTCATCTTTAAACTTACTCTTTTTAAGTTTTAGTTTAAAAAAATAAAAATAAATAAATAAAATCATTTTAAGCTAACCCATTTTTTTTATGAAAATCGTTCGAGATAAGTGGAGATACAAAGGACGAGAGCTGGGAAGAGGGCAGTGATGGTGGCGGTAGCTTTGGCATTCTAGTTGAGGATCCGTTAAAACCCATAACAAAAGCCATAGAAATCACAAGAAATCTGCCTCAACCCACTATTTCGCCTTATCTGTAATTAAATTTGGGATTCACTTCTACAAAACAATGATTTCTCTCAATGGTGGTAGGATTTTATGGTGATAAGGATCTATGTTATCTCAATTTGCCAGTGACCTCTCTCACACAAAGCCCAAAACATTTTCGGGTCATTGGTTATGATTTAAAATGTTAGGGTGTGACTTATAAATATCCGAAGAATAACAAATACCACGATATCTGTATCCCTAGCAAAATCTGCCGCAAAAGGTCACCTGGTAAGACTAATGCATTTCGAGGCAGCCAACAATTTCTTAACATTTAATGAAGGCATACACATTCGGGATGCAACTGCAATTATGTTGTTTCGGCTGATTGCAATTATCAAAGGAAAAATGAATAGGAGAAGCATACTGGGTGGACTGTAATATCCCTCCCTTTAATAATAAATAATAAATAATAAAAATAATAATATAATATATAAATAATAAAAATAAATACAAAATAAATTAATAATAATAATAATAATATAAATTTAATGTTAATAAGTTAATTAGATATCTATTTTGGGGCTGTTACATAATATCTATTTTGGGGCATAATATCTATTTTGGGGCTATTACATATGGTATCAGAGCATGTTTAATCCTTAGGGCCTATGGGCATCCGGAAATTTAATTTGTTGGAATTTTTAACTTGACTTGTTTTAAAGTTACAGGTTGATTACTTCCAAGAGGCGGCATAATTTTTTCAAACCCTCACTATGCCATAAATTTTCTTTATTCAATGCATACTTACAACATAGTTACATTTTGATTGGTTTTGGTGATTACGTTTCTGCCTCTATTCACTTTGGATTGAAATTAGATTCGTTTTTCTGCAATTTTAGCATAGATAGAGGAAAAAAAAAAAAAAAATTATTTATCATCGAATATTGACTTTCAAGTTATGCACTTAGTTACCATGGAGTTTAAAGTTTTCTTCACAAAGCTTGGATGTACTAAAGCTTCTACATCGTTTTCATCAATTTTGGATCTATTTTGTTTGTTTTTCCTATCTTAGTTTAGGATCTAACCGGCTTGAAGCTTTATGATTTTGAACCGGCTCAAACGACTTGTTCAGCCAAAAATCCTGAGCGTTAAAGCAATTTCCAGAAACTATAATGTTGCCGCAATTTTGCTGCAGTCTCTTTTTACCAACTATAATTACGGATCTCAAAGAATTTCGCAAACTTGCAGCCCTTCATCTCCTCTATATAGATCCTTTTGCAACCGTTTTCTCGAATTTTTACAGTTAGTTAGGATCTTTGATCTTGCATGATCTACACCAAGTTTCCTTTATAGCTCCAGATACTTTTGCCATATACCGACAATTCCATCCTCAAACCTAGGATTCAGAGAGCATGTACTATGTTTATGAATCCTTAACCGTTTATCGTGCAAACCTCTAGCAAAAATCAGGCCATAATTATGCATTTATTTTGCTAACGGTTTTCCATGTGGACTCTTTCCAAAATCAGACTACATTCATTCATTTATTTATTCTCTTAACGCCCGTTTTTCTGCTTTCTCATTTCTATTTCATTATGTTTATGTTGCATGTTTTTTTTTGGAAAGCATTGTAAGATTTAATGGTTTATTCATTATCAGGATAATTGTGAGTGCTGTAGAGGTATCTTTTCATACAAAATTTCAAAAGGGCAATAAAGCATATTGACATTTTCTCTTTGTTTCGGTCTATAAAATCGAAAATTTAATAATTAATTGTTTCTCCAACACCCCGAAGTCTCATAATTAACCAATAAAACAGATCCTTGAAGTTTGCTAGAAAAGTTGATTATGTTACTCTCTGTCCTTTAGATCTCCAGCATTCACAATAGTTGTGATGGAGGCGGCTTGCACACGTGCTTCATACTTTCCCTTCACCGACGCCTTGGTCATACTGATTTTTCCCGATTTTATGAATTTCTTGCGTCAATACCATAATGGCATTCTGTTTCTGTCGCAAAATCCAATCGGTGCATATCACAGCCGAATGAAATTCTGCTCATTTGTCTTACCATCTATATTTATAAAAGTTTCCTTTATCGTTGGTGATTTGTCGAATTATGTATTACAAAATGATTTTGCTCCCATTATACAGAATTATGCAACATTTTTTATTATTTATTTATTTATTATTATATTATTATTTTTATTATTTATTATTTATTATTAAAGGGAGGGATATTACATGGAGTTGGAGAAGAAATCGTGAGAATAGTGTCCCCTGTCTCAATCTGCATCCTATTGGTTGTTATTCTGGTAATTATCCCAAACAACAACTCTTTTTCATCATCATCAATAAATACAATCACCACTCACATATATGATGAACAATCCTCCAATTCAAATTGGAAAAAATTGGGGGCGTTTTTTTTTAATGCCTTTTATTTGTAGTTGTTGTCACAGTGGTCACATTCCTATTAGTATGCCTTTCCTATTACAGATGGACGAATTTTCTTCATTTTTACATGGGTTTTGCAACATTCGGTTTGTTGGGTTATATGGTTAGGGGCGTGGTTGTGCTTCTAGTGCAAGCCCTCTCTATACCCATTGATAGCGTTACTTTTGGGGTTGTGCTTTTTAATTTTGAATTCTTTACCTTCATATGGCTCACTCCATCACCACGCACACCAATTGATTTCTGTTGCCAAAAGCTTCACGAAATCGCACCAGTCTTAACACGCGATTTTAAAATGGATTTTTTTGCGCAAACCAGGATGAATTAAAAAAACAAACTGAGACATGGGTTTTCTCCGGAATGAGGGTAATTAGGTGACTTGCGAGAAATTCCCTGAAATTTGCAGCGGTTTAGGAGAAAATTGGGTTTCTTTCGAGCCTAATTTGACAGATTGCGCCAAAATTCGATTTTCTTTATGGGCAGATCTGATTTTCGTGGCTAAAATTCCAGCTTGAGACAGTGGGAGAAAACACTATAAATTAAGACTTGTCTATTTACGGGATTGATTGTGAGTTTTTCTAAGGTTGAACTCCATACAAAACTAAACAAAATAGCTCAAAAATTTTAATGATCATAAGCTTCCACTAATTTTTCTGCTACTGTTCAGCCATGACATAGTTTGTTTAATTTCATCGAGAAAAAACATAGCCACTACAACTTTGTTTTAATTATCACTATTGCTGGATGAGATATAGTTGCAACATCGAAATAGCTGTAAAAATGGAATCAAATGCAGAATATGCAAGTGCAATATCATAACATTTTTTAGATAGATGATTTCCATTGCTGGGGGAAGCACTGAAATCACCACATGGCAAAATTTTCAATGAGGAGTAATATTTAGTTTTTTTTTTTTTTTGAATTTTGTTTATTTATTTATTTATTTATTTTTATTTGATGCATTTGTATTAAACTCTTGCAAATTTTTAAATGATGCAGATTTTGGCAATTACGAGATCAACGACGATATGTGAAATTTGATATCATCGACACAAATCATGAAACAATTTCGACTATTGTCAAGATTTGCATAATTGCAACGAAATTGAATTTTATTTACATAATAAGTGAATTAATTATACTCATTTCATATTTGACAACGGATTTGTAAAAAATCACGGAATTGCGCTAACTTATACATTTGATTTTATTTAAATCTGTTCCATTGGTGTTTTTTTTCATAAAAAACCAAGTAGAAATTGATCACTTTTGCTTGGATATATTTATGTTTTGTGAATGCCAAGTTTTTGCAGGTTTGCGTTAATCAAATGATCATTCAAGGAGTCTAATTTTTTGACAGTTGGACTTCCGACAGATCAATTTTATGATGAATCATGTGAATAAGTCCATATTCATTACAACCAGTCTCTTATTCCCTTTGTAAAATTGTAAATCCCAATCAGTCCTCAAATCAAGCCAAAATCCCTTTTTCCCAGCAAGTTTCAATCATGCAGTCAAATCTACTTGTTTTCTTTCACCCCTAACCCACAAAATAAAACAAGCAACTCACTTACAAAAAGCTCACTTATTGTCGTTTTCCTTGTCATTTCTATTTCCTTCTTTTTCCACCATTTTCCTCTTCTGCCAATAAAATCCTGCTTCTACATATCACTGAGTCAAAGTTCTAGAGTCTAATTATCTTTGTAAACACACCTAGAGGCTTGCATGCCTTAATGGCAAGTACTCTTGCCAATGAATAATGGGAGTACATTAATATCCCTTGTTCGTTGGATCTTGTAGGTGACTCGACCACAACAAATTCATTCGTGTTGGCTAGTGGCATTCATTAATGGCCACTAAGTCAACAACTTCTTACTATGTTTGACACCAGCACATTTCATCACATAGTAAGAATTGTGCCATCGACCACTGAAGACTTGAAGACCCATATTTTGTAGTAGATGAAGCAGATTTCCTTTCATTGTTTTTCAGTTTGTAATGACTTGAGGACAAGTCAATAAATAAGGTTGGGGGGAGGAAAATGCAACTTATATATTTTGTATACCTTCCAAGCCTTATAGATTTTCAGCCATATTTAGCAAACTCATCAGATTCATCAGACTATCCAATCGCAAATACGACAATACAGATCCATCTTTCATCCACAACTTGTGAATCTGACTATCCAGTCGCAGATATGACAATACAGATTCATCTTTCATCCACAACTTGTAGAAGAAGCTTCAGATCTCATCCACAACTTGTAGAAGAAGCGTTAGATCAGAATTACAGCAGCGGAACATGCATGATTCATCCACTTCTTTAGGTAAGTAAGGTATGATGTTTTCTAACCTTTAATCTTGAAATTCTTTTTAGATGCTAAAATGATGATATTTGGGAAATATTCCAGTATTTCACTATTTCCTTTCTCATTAAAAATTGCCAAAAACGATCAGTTGGGGAGGGGGGAATTTCACACTTCATTTTTTTTCCCTCATTCATAATACATCTTAACCCACATAGTCTTCCCACAATAAAAACCACTACAAAATGATGAGCATATTAAATGACTTCTTAAAATGATTGATCTCAACAAAGTAAATAATGATTGTAAACACAAGAACCAATCATTAAAAATAGATCTCAACAAAGTAAATAATGATTGTAACACAAGAACCAATCCCATTAGATCGAAGGTGAACTTTATCTTACTACTTAATAATCATTCAAGACTGCAATGACTAGGAATGGGGAAAAAATGCTTAGCCAATCCAAAACATAATCAGCGAATTTTCATTTACTTATTATTACCAAAAAACACCAGTGAGCCGGGATTAGTTCCAGGTGCATGATTCTTGCAAAAACACCTTACTTATTAAAATATGTAAATGCTTTGCGAAAATAAAAAGTTAACCAAAGACGTGCAAAGTTAAAAGGAAGTTCATGATTGAAAGATGGTTGTTACACAAGAACCAAACATCTTGTAAAAGGAAGTTCATCTAAGAATCAAATCAAATAATTCATTGTAGTAGCTTGCATGAGGACATGCAAGAGCTTCAGTTGGGGAGTATGTTGGGCTCCAAAAATGTCATACAAATATCACTCATTACCATACATTTTTCACCTATGCTTCCATTATATCACTCACTATTCACCACCTTGTCACTCCATTTTCCCTATTATTCACCATTAATGGTCTCATATATTTCCAAATATTATTTATTATTAAGCATTTGAGAGAATTCTTGATAAAATATTAGAAATAATATATTTTACTTTATATATGGAAAGTGGGTTGTTTTTGTACATGTGTAGGTGCCAGGAGCTTCCAAGACACTCTATGTGGCTTGAATATCAAATTGAATTTGAAGAGATAAACCTCATGGAGAAAATCAAAGCAAAAGAGATTATGTGTTATATGGTTGAGAGATATGAACTAAAAAGAGATTAGTGATGATCATTAGAGTTGTTACTCATCCCATTGTATAATAGGAGTACAATTATCCATTTGTAATCTTGAAGTTTTTGTAATCTTAGAATTTTGGAGTATGTAATCTTAGAAGCTTAGAGTTGTAATCTTAGAGTTGGCTTGTAATGGAGATTTTGAAATAAAGGATCATACTTCAATTTTGCTTCTACATCTGAGTCTCCATTGAAGTGGTATGTTTGTGGAGTTATGGAGGGCCCCTGTGGACTCACTTGCATGCTTATTTGTTTATTTTAGGTATAATTTATTTTATGTTTTTGTTTGATTTCAGCTTTCAAGTTTTATTAAATGTTCTAATATTGGAAGGATCTTGTTTGAAAGTGTTTTTGTAAAAGAACCATAAGATATCATACAATGATTAGATCTAGGTTTACTTCATTTCAGCTTCTAAGTTCTAATTAGATGATCTAATTTTGGAAGAGATCTTGTAGAATATGTTATTGTAAGAGAATCATAGATCTCAAACAATTGTTAGATCTAGGTTTGATTAGTTATTGAAAGAGATCTTAATGAATATGTTCTTGTAAGGGGACTTTAAGATCTTGGACAAATTAGAAATCTTTCTAGATCTATATATTTTAGATAAGCACTTCTAAATTTACCTTCCCGGGTTGACATTAAATTAAGCTCTAATTTGCATATGCATTTTAGACCCAACAATGTGCAAGAAGGAGATTATGTGGATTCAGATGTGTGGAAGAAGTTCATGTCAATGAAAATTGCAATGACTTATCCAGTTATCCTAATATCCTTATATTGTTGTGTGTAGTTGAATAGATTTTGACAATTGAGTTTTGTGTCACTGCCTTCAAGGTGAATTCCTAAAAAGGCATTCTTCAACTTGAATATGGTGTATGTTCTGTCAAAATCGAGAGCTCTTAAATCATCTGATTTTTTTTAGTTAAATGCCAAGCAGAGATCTGGATAAGAGGCTCTGGAATGGAAATATATGTATGGCATATTTGATATCAGAGGCCATGTGCACTAGCCGGAGCCTGGGAAAAAGTGTGGGAGTTTGGAGAACTAAGTGTGGCAACTGAGTTAATTGATGTTGTGAAATAAATGTGGAGGAGTAGGAACTGTTGGTATAGTCTGAAGCATTTGATTGAAGGGAGGTGCATTGTGAATGCTCTGAGTAATAGAGTAGGTTGAAATGCGTTGAATGCAGTGAAATCGTGATATGTAGTGTAGGCAGAACAGTCACAAGTCTTAAAGTTGGGGTTTGTGGTAATTTTATATGAAGACATCTCCAAATGGTAATGAATATTATTATTTTATATAAAAACATGATATAAAGTGAGAGAATAAAGGTACAAGTGACAAAGTCGAATGTTAATGTCAATGAAATCCTCTCATATTTTTCCTTCTAAAGTAAAAGGACATATTGAAATTATGGATGCATGGAAAGTATTCTTGCAATGATGGAGGAAGTATTAAATTATAATGCAAAAATAATATATAATATGCTATATTTCTAAGGGGTATCTTTAGATTACATAGTATAATGAAGAACATTTTCAGGTATTAGTTAAAATTTTAATGATTTAATCTAAAAAATTAGAAAATCAAAGCGTGATAGAATCTAATTAAAGTTGGAGATTAAGAATATGTTCAGGGCAAAATGAATGTGGAAGACAAATTAGCATAATTTCTAAGGGGTTTAGATTACAGAGTATAATGAAGAACATTTTCAGGTATTAGTTAAAATTTTAATGATTTAATTAAAAAATTAGAAAATCAAAGTGTGATAGAATCTAATTAAAGTTGGAAATTAAGAATATGTTCAGGGCAAAATGAATGTGGAAGACAAATTAGCATCATTTCTAAGGGGTATCTTTAGATTACAGAGTATAATGAAGAACATTTTCAGGGATTAGTTAAAATTTTAATGATTTAATCTAAAAAATTATAAAATCAAGGCGTGATAGAATCTAATTAAAGTTGGAGACTAAGAATATGTTGGCAAAATGAATGTGGAAGACAAATTAGCATCATTTAGAAGGTTTGCATATTGAAATAAAAAGTCAAAGTTAAAAACAATGAAATTTAAATAAAAAAATAAAGAAAAATCAAAACTAAATAATTTTAAAAAATAAAAATAAATAAAAGTCATAACTAAGTATTTAAAATTATATATAATGTCTTAATTTTAAATTTATGGTTTATAATAGATATTTGTTAGATGATAAACATTAAAATCATATTTCAATAACTATTGAAGATACATTGTGGGCAACTATATAAAAAGATGACAAATGTTGTAATATCATGCCTTGTCATATCTTATTTAAACATTGACTCGTCAAATACAAAAAAAATATAATATAAATAAAATAAAAATTAAAATAAAATGAATTGATAATTAAGCAAATATTAATATATCCATTATCATTTTAGGCGCTAATTGAATTATTATGTTAAAACAAATATATATATATAATATTTTTTAATTTGTTTAATAAAATTATTTATTTTTTATTGCTCTCACTATGTTAGAGATGTGTAATGTAGTATAATGTAAACATTTTGACGCTCGGTCAAAATAAAATTAAAATTAAAAATGACCATAAAAAAATTAAATTAAAATAAAATTGAGTCATGTTATTAAGAACCCATGACATTGACCCATGATGGCATTGAATCCATGTAGCTCGTAAAGGTAACACATTTTTATGGATTTGTTTGTGCTAGGCATTTGTATTGATTGTTAAATGGTCTTATCTCTTTTCGTGTGTATCATTTTTATCATTAAATAGATGAAGACATAATGTGTATGTATGCTTAAGAGCTTCAAATTACCATTTTGTACTAGCATATAAAAATAATGTAAATAATGTAGTTTAAAGAGGAGAATTGGAAATTTCATGTTTATAACTCAAATAGAAAAAATGCAATATACAAAAGGATATTTTTCTCCCACAATGGATTATAAGAACGTCTCTCATTTCTATTTATGTAAATAATTGTTTTAATATTTTTTAAACTCTTTCCATGAGTTTAGAAATGAATAATCTTAATTATGAAATTGAGCTAAGTTAAAGGGAAGAGGTGGGGGAATATAAGGTAAAATGAAATTATTACATTTTACTCAATGTTTCCTGTCAACTAACCCCCTTTTTATTGTAATTTTTCTTTATATTTGAAGTTTAAAAGTAAATAAACTCAACTATAAAATTTGTCAAGTTGAGGGAAGGTATTGAGTATTAGTATGTAAAATTACTAATTACATTTTAATTAGTATTTCCATATTTTCTTTATATGAGAGGTTTATAAGTAAATTTCTAGATAAATATTTGATCCAAATATGGTAGAAATGTTGTAAGGTTTGACATTTTGATTTTATCAAAAAAAAATTAATGAGATAAAAAGCAAAAAATTTAATAATTATAATTAATAACTAAACTAACCTAGATTGTTTTTATTTTTGGGATCTGTCAAGTGCTCATAAATCTATTTTTACTGTTTATTTAGTTTTTTGTAAAAAAAAGGTTATGTAACCAAATAGCTTATATTTATTGGTGATTGCTTGAGAGACTCATTGTAACTCAGAGAACCATTTTTTGAGCAATAAGATTTCCAATCCCTTACCCAATAGCAATTTCCTTGACACAATATCAAAATTTTACCTCTTAATCTTTTGTGTGAATTTATTTGATTCAGTTTCCTAAATTTTTTATTGCATTTCTTTCCTATTATCTTTCTTATTTCATTTGCATTTAAACCGGCTCTACATACCAACATAGATTAGGCCATCACACTAACACGGATATAGAGCAGATTTGGAATCAATAAGGCTAGACATAGACAGGTATACACATTAAAAAAAATTCATCATATTTAAAATAATGTAAAATTATGAGAAATGTATTTTGTAATTGATGACTAAGAACGAAGAAGGGCATCAATACTGAAGATGCTCTAAAGAGCAACACTTCACTCAGCACTCCTTAATAACACTTAGGGTTAGCGGTGTCCTTTGTCGTGTATCCCCTGTCCTTATTGTGTATGATTGCGATGCTAGCCAACATTTGGCGTTGTTAACTTTGTGGATAGCTATGCTTTGATGTTAGTATCATGTGAGTAAGAAGGGAAACTCCTCCTTTCTAATTGATGATTGTGATGGAGAGAGGATTTGAAAGTAGGGACTTATAGAGGTGCAAGTAGCTAATACATTTTTGCTATAACTTATGAGAATAGATTGTTTGTTGTAATTTAGCAGTGTCACTGAATATGTTGTGGAAGTTTTTCGTTACACCAAAACCTGCAGGCTAACTTTGTGGTTAGTCGTGCTTTTCTGTTAGTATCATGTGAGTAAGAAGGAAAACTCCTCCTTTCTAATTGATTGTGATAGAGAGAGGATTTGAAAGTAGGGACTCATAGAGGTGCAAGTAGCTAATACATTTCTGTTGTAACTTATGAGAATAGATTATTTGTTGTAACTTAGCAGTGCCACTGAATATGTTGTGGAGGTTTTGTCATTACACCAAAACCCACAGGTGTTGGTAAACGTTACAAACTAGTGACTAGGATCCCTAGTGTAAGGACTTGCGGTTCTTACCACGACCACCGATGCGAAGTGCGAAGGTTGGATGAGACAATGGATGCACGAGTTAATGAAGACATGGCAGAGCGAAATACTCGAAGGCATGTGTGCAAAAGTATGAAGGCAAACCATGTATATATAGAGGATGGGCGAGGGCGTTCATCCTTGTTTAGCCGACGGTATGTTTGGGAGCGTTGGTTGATGGGCCGACCATATGAAATAACAAACATAGGCGTCGGTTGAGAACAAAACAAAGGTCGGTCGAGAGGTGGCACGACCACACAAGTAGCGTATATATTGGACATGTTGTGGAGGCATTTGGACAATTCGAACTCGGTCATTCAATAACAATGCGAGTGAGGACACACGGTCGCAAGGAAAAGTGCGAAGTAAGGTGGAGTAGGTCACAAGGAGGCGCAGGTCGTAATGTGCCCGCTCTTGGGCAGGCATACATGGTGACATCGCACAGGTTTCGGTTATCGGTTGAGGGCATGGGTAAAGGTACCGAACTTTAACACGAGTGTCTCGGGTGGCTTGGGTGAGCGCCCGCCCGTCGTGCAAGGCTAAACGTGGAGGTGGAAAAGGGGACTCGGGTGAGGTCGCCCGCCCGCCGTTTAGAAGTAAACAAATGTTGACTTGGGTGAGGTCGCCCGCCCATCGGAACAAGATTCGGTTGAGGAGTGTGGTTGGCAGCTCGTGTGAGGGCGCGCCCGCCCAGCTCGGGCAAGGAACATTGGTTATCACACACAGGTGTGGAAAGTTGTAATTTTGGCTAAGTATGAAACTTGGTGTTTCCAAGTATACTTGTAAAGCTTTGTAACATTGAAAGATTGTATAATATATTGTATTCGGGCAGACTCATTGTTTAGGTAGTTGCCCCTCCCTTTATATTGTGCAATTGTGTTCTCTTGTATAATTGTTGATGTTAATGAATTTGTATGGGTGTTCATTGGTATAAAGGAAACATAATAATTACTTGGTTGAGAAACACAAACTAAGTAGGACATGTGGTTAGGCATAGTCCATGAACATAAGTGTTGGTCAAAAGAAAGTGTTCGGTGATGCCACACCTCGCCAAGAGCGGTTGAAAGACTACCGTTGGCCTCGGGGTGTGACAATTGGTATCAGAGCAGCTGATTTGGGCATTGAAGGTTGAAGCTGCTACACAACTACACTGAAGTGCAGTTAGTATCAGAGCTAGTCTGAAGACTTGGAGGAGTCTTGCAGGACACTAGGTGAAGCAAGTGTGCATACACTTGGAAGTTGGTAACAGTGAAGCAAGTACTTGCAAGTGAAGGAAGTTGTTTCACATACACGTGGAACAAGGGCTAGTTCATGGTTGCGGGCAACTTGGTGAAGTTGTTGGATGGTTGAAACTATATTGCAAAGAAGGAACTGTTAGCAATAGCAGGTGAATCTCAGGTTGGATCTAGTCATGGTGCGAAGGGTGCTATTATAGCATTCATTGAAAAAGTGTTGGAAAGGATGGAGGACCTAGAGGCTTACTGGACTAGGAAGATGGACTTGGTTGAGAAGGATCAAGAGGCCAATTCAAAGATGAAGGAAGAGCTCGATGAACTCCAGACTCAACACGAGTACACTGATCTTATGTGTACACAACTTGAAGTGAAGGTCAAGGAGATTGAAGAGGAAAGAGATCAGGGTCTGGCAGAGATCACGAACTTGCAGAAATCTGTTGACGAAGCCAGAGATGAGATCGCGGTGTTGGAGAGGGTTGTGAGGCATAACACAGGTGGAGGAGTGCCTCATGTGAAAGTCAAGGAATCAGAATCTTATGATGGTACAAGGAGTGCGAAGACTCTTGGCAACTTTCTATGGGACATGGAGCAATACTTGGAGCACTTGGATCTATCCGATGATGAGACAAAGGTGAAGGTAGCTGCTCAGTTCTTGACAAAGGATGCTAAGAT
This sequence comes from Pinus taeda, assembly GCA_000404065.3. NCBI lineage: Eukaryota > Viridiplantae > Streptophyta > Pinopsida > Pinales > Pinaceae > Pinus > Pinus taeda. The sequence continues at coordinate 21,218 of APFE030711355.1, forward strand.
GTGGTGGCGAAGGAGGATGGATCAGATTGCCGATGGTAGTGCTGGTGACATAACTTCATGGGATGAGATGAAGAAGGCTTTGTAGACCCATTTTAGTCCTCAAGATAAAATGTGGGAAGAAAGGATGAAGATTAAATTCATAAAGCAGACAGGGAACCTACAAACATATCAGCAGGAGTTTGCAAGTGCGGTTCTGGAACTTCCTGACATGGCGGAGAGGGACAAGGTGTTCAACTTCATCACTAGATTGAAGCCTTGGGCACACAATGAAGTGAAGAGGCAAAAGATTAAGGCACTTGAGGAAGTTGTTGTTGTTGTGCACATATTGGTGGAGCATTATGATGAGACTTCTGATGATAGGAAGAAGAAGTCCGATAGGCTGAAAGAGAAGAATAAGGATGATGCTTCGAAATCAGATGACAAGTCGAAGACAAAGAAAGCCTTGAAGTGTTGGATATGTGTTGAACCACATACAGTGAATAATTTTCCTTCTAGACCGAAAGTCGCTGCTATTGCACAATCTAATGCGAAGAATGAAGAAGCTTTTGTGGGAATGATGCAAATATTTGGTGCTGCTACTGCTACGGAGGTGGTCTCTCGGAGAGATCCTGAGAGGAATAGTTTTGAGTATGTTCGGATGAAGATTGGGAGTGCTTATATACTCACTATGGTGGATAGTGGGGCTACTCACAACTTCATGAGTGAAAATATTGCGAGAAGGATTGGGTTGAAGTTTGTACCAGTGAAGGCACAAATGAAGACAATGAATTCTCCTCCTGATTGTGTTCTTGGTGTAGCTGAAAAAGTGAACACAACACTAGGTGAGTGGACAGGGAAAGTCGACTTCACTATAGTGTGGATTCATGACTATGAAGTTGTGCTGGGGATGGAATTCCTGAAACAATTTGATGCTATGATTGTTCCACATTTGAAGAGGTTGTACATTTACGATGGAAGGGAAGATGTACCCATTGGTGTTCCAACAATTGGAGTGACAAAGCCTTATTGTAAGTTGGCAATGATGCAAATGGAGGATGAGAAGCGAATGGAAGATATGAGTAAGCGGTTGTCAATGGTTGAAACAAAGCTTACTGAGTAGTCATTGGTCATCAGGACACTTTCTGATAGTATCTTGCATTTGTCAAGAAGGCTAGAAGTGGTTGAGGATGATGATGATGATGATGAGGCTTATGTGAGGTCGAATGTCTGAGAGGAGGATCGGGTCACTTATCTATAGAGGATGGAGGTAGAGAATCTTGACAGATGGATTGAGATTATTAGTGAGGGTGAGCCTTTAGGCTCTACTCCCTCCACATCTTCTTAGATGACATAGAAGATGGGGCTCATTTTTCGCTGCTCATGGCAGTGAGTCCTTAAAACATGTTGAGCAGGTATGATAGATGGTGCAGGGATGGTTTGGCATCAAGCATCATGACATGTTGCAGATGGGATGGAGTTTCCATGGACCTGAGCATGGAACAGATTCTTGGTGAGTCCAGGATGTGGCAGGATCCAAGATAGACTGGTGAAGGCATAAGGATGGACATTCTTATGATTTGAGCGTCATAGTTGGACTAATCACCCAACTATTCAAGTCATGGGGGCTAGCAGTGTACCAGAGAGATGTTGACATCAGGCAGGCAGGAAGGATGATAGTTCACAGGATGGGACGGCACATGATGGAAATGATGGTTCTACATATGTTGCAGGGATGTTTTGCAGTATGTGGAGGAGTTGATATCATGGACCAAGGATGAGACAGTTGATGATGTTGATCTTGGTGGATGGATACTAGGATGGGATGTTGTCGAGGACGACAACAATTTCAGGTGGAGGAGGATGTAAGGACCTGTGGTTTTTACCGCAACCACCAATGCGAAGTGCGAAGGTTGGATGAGACAACGGGCGCACGAGTTAACAAAGACATGGCAGAGCGAAATACGTGAAGGCATGCGTGTGAAAGTATGAAGGCAAACCATGTATATATAGAGGATGGGCAAGGGCGTTCATCCTTGGTGAGCCGACGATATGTTTGGGAGCGTTGGCCGATGGGCCGACCATATGAAATAACAAATAGAGGCGTCGGTTGAGAACAAAACAAAGGTCGGCCAAGAGGTGGCACGCCCACACAAGTAGCGTATATATTGGATGCGTTGTGAAGGCATTTGGACAATTCGAACTTGGTCATTCAATAGCAATGCAAGTGAGGAGCACACAGTAGCAAGGAAAAGTGAGAAGTAAGGCGGAGCAGGTCGCAAGGAGGCACAGGTCGTAATGCACCCGCTCTTGGGTAGGCATACACGGTGACATCGCACAGGTTTCGGTTATCTGTTGAGGGTGCGGGTAAAGGCGCCAGACTTTAACACGGGTGTTTCGGGTGGCTCGGGTGAGTGCCCGCCCGTCGTGAAAGGCTAAACGCGGAGGTGGAAAAGGGGACTCGGGTGAGGTCGCCCGCCCGCTGTGTAAAAGTAAATGAAGGGTGATTTGGGTGAGGTCGCCCGCCCGTCGGAACAAGGTTCGGTTGAGGAGTGCGGTTGGTAGCTCGTGTGAGGGTGCGCCTGCCCAGCTCAAGCAAGGAACTTCGGTTATCACACAGAGGTGTGGAAAGTTGTAATTTTGGCTAAGTATGAAACTTGGTGTTTCCAAGTATACTTGTAAAGCTTTGTAACATTGAAAGATTGTATAATATATTGTATTCGGGCAAACTCATTGTTTAGGGAGTTTCCCCTCCCTTTATACTGTGCAATTGGTTTTTCTTGTATAATTGTTGATGATAATGAATGTGTATGGGTGTTCATTGGTATAAAGGAAACATAATAATTACTAGGTTGAGAAACACAAACTAAGTAGGGCATGTGGTTAGGCATAGTTCATGAACATAAGTATTAGTGAAAAGAAAGTGTTCGGTGATGCCACACCTCGCCAAGAGCGGTTGAAAGACTACCGTCGCCCTGGGTGCGTGACACCCAGGGTAGAAGTTACGGATTATAGAGGTGTGAAGATTCTTCCAACACCCCCTCAAATGCAACTCGGGGGAATCGAACCTAGGTCGAAGCTCTGATACCATGTGGAGGTTTGTCGTTACACCAAAACCCGTAGGTGTTGGTAAATGTTAGAAACCAGTAACTAGGATCCTCAGGGTGGAAATTACGGATTCTATAGAGGTGCCGTGATTTTTCCAACACCCCCCGCCTCCCTCAAACGCAACTTAGGGGAATCGAACCTGGATCCAAGCTCCGATACCATGTGGAGGTTTGCCATTACACCAAAACCCGTAGTGTTACAAACCAGTGACTAGGATCCCCAGGGTGGAAATTACGGATTTAATAGAGGTGCGGTGATTCTTCCAACACCCCCCTTCAAATGCAACTCGGGGGAATCGAACCTGGGTCCAAGCTCCAATACCTATGGGTTTTGGTGTAACTGCAAATCTCCACATGGTATCAGAGCTTGGACCCAGGTTTGATTCTCCTGACTTGAATTTAAGGGGGGTGTTGGAAGAATCACTACACCTCTATGGAATCCATAATTTCCACCTTGTGGATCCTAGTCACTAATTTGTAACGTTTACCAATAACTGCGGATTTTGGTGTAACGACAAACCTCCACATATGTGCGAGAACGAATAAGAATGAGATTTTTCGTTGTAAGGTAACATACCTATATAGCCACAGAAAACGTGTTTGAGTGAATGGAACTTTTCTAATGTACTCCATGACGTTAAGGAACGCTCACGGCCTTTCGGATTAGCGTGATGTGATTTTTTTATGACTTAACGGATTCCAGCCATATCGTTGTACCGCTTTACTAAAAAAAAGGCGGCAAATTAGACAAAATCCCACGTTGAAAAAATAGGGCACCTTATCCAATACCTTCTAGATTCTAATCACAATGTTTCGTAAGTTGTTTTTTTTCTTAGAAAATTCTTTTAATTGGAATAGTCTTTGTGTCCCTTTTCTTCTAGAATTCTATTTTAGTTGACCGCCCCTTTTCCACCGTAACTTGGTTGGCATTTGCCTGGGTGCCCTTCGTTGAGCTTGACTTTGCAAGGGCTACAAGAACTCACCACGGTACTTCCACAGCAGAGGGACATGTGGTAGTCTATAGGGCAGTGTGCCGAGCCTATGGATGACTAAATCTCACTGTTTTGTTGCTTTGTGGAGTGACTTTTTTATATTGTCGAAAAGGGTCTTGCAAGAGTGGTTTCTCCACCTCTCCCAATTCGCTCACAGTTTGATGATTCTACAACGATCAGTTTGGTTCCTCTGTTAAGTTCAAGTAGTCTTCCCACGATAATGTACCAGAGAAAAATGTTGAAAGGGTGTGGACGAAGAATGCTGGGAAGCACATTTCGGTCAACAATCCGAACTTGTGTCATCGGACAGGTCCATTTTTCCACAGGTCGCGAATCTTGTGTGTACGACACAATTTGAGCCTAACACGTATTCGGCACAAGTTTAACTCGTCTGACATGAGCTTTATTAGTGTCTAGAAATTTGGACATGTGTCATCTGATAACAATATCTTTTTAGGGTTTATTGCCTCATTCAGAGGTTATTTAGTCACAATCTTGGAGCTCTAGTCAATGTTTGAAAGGATTCTAGGTGTTAAAAAATAGATTGTTCTATTTCTTACTAATATTATCAATGGTAATATTAAATTTTTAAAGTGAAAGTAACATTTTTTTTATATTTCAGTGTAGTTTTCAAAAATTAACATTATCTTGCAATACTAAGGATGTTTGAGAATCATTTCAATTTCATTGGATTTCATATAGTAAAAGTAGAATTTTAGATCTAGCTCAAAATCTAAAATAGTTAACCGTTTTAAGCATTTCAGGAGTGGGGTATTAGAACATTTCCATCTTAGTTTGTCATGTACGAGGATATGGAAGTAGAGCATTTAATTAAGAGGACCAAACCCTCTATGTACTTTGATGTTGAAGACATTGATTGTTGAACTTTTCTATTATGACCATAGTAAAAATGCATCCACCACTCAAACATAGACAATGATTTTAATGATATAGGGTATTATTTATTTATTATAATATGATTTTTTAAAATTTTATATACCATTTAGGACCTCTTTATTAATGTATTTTTGATAAAAATAGATTACATTTACACTTAATACTATTTTAATTATAAACATTAATGGTGTATTAAATTTGTATTTTGTAATATATAGACTATTTTTAATATTCAGATACTCATATTTTTTATGTCCTATATGCCCATGTCCTCGTGTTAAATAGCTTATTTACAAACACAACACCAAAATTCAATTCAACACATATGCATTTGATCCCGAAGATCTTGATTTAGTTTATATTTCCCAACTCAAGCAGAATTGATATAATGTGTTTTAATGTTTTCCTAAGTTAAACCCAAAGATAATTAATATAAAATTGATTTACGGGAACATTTTATAATGAATGGTCAGAATTTTGTTATCTTCATTTTAAATTAAATTAGAATTAATGATTTAAGTAGTTTTAATTTAAAATTAGTAATATGTATGGGGAATTTGAAAAACTACAACAATTTTTTGAGTTTTACAAAATTCGATATAAAAAAAAATATGTTAATTTAATAGTTTTACAAAATTATTGATAGATGAGATAAAGATTTTATATATAATTAACAATTATAATTAATTTAGTAATAAAATTTACTTAATTTAAATTTATAATAAAATAGAAATAATATTAGAATCAAGATAATGTATCAAATTATCTATAATATTTATCATTTTATCATCTAATTTAATTATAATAAATATTATTATCTAATTTTGAATTTTATTTTAAAATTTTGTTTCTATATTGTAAAATATTTAAGAAATGCATTGTTGTTAAATAATTATAGTTTTTATGACTTAAAAGTTTAACAAGTTTGATACTGCAATAATTATTTTGAAATTGAAATTTAATGTCGTACTACTCAAAGCATATTATGAGAAAGTTCTATTTAGCTTCAACCCTCTTAGTGTCACAATGATCATAAATTCTCCAACCTACAACATTTTAGGAAGTGTAAAATCCATTGTTTCACTATGGATCTTATGAGGCATTTTCCTTATTTTAGCAATAATGATTTCTTTCTTTACACTACTCAAAACACAAAAATATATTTTTGATCTTCTTAATTAGCTTTGATAAACTACATTTAGTATCTTATTTTCTTTTATCTTCTAATTCTTTGTCACACCATAATTTCTCCTTAAATTTAGATATAATAATGTTTTTAATATTATCATAATTCTATTCCCTAGAATAATTTAACTAAGGCTTGTCATATTTATTCTAACCTAACTTGTGTTGTAATCTTCCATGTTGTTTATTTTGTTCTTATACATTAGATGCATAGTGATGGCTATGCTTTAAATGCAAGAAAGACTTGATTTTGTGATGAGGATAAGATAGGGTGTATCAGCTTTAATTTTGAAATTATATGTTATAAAACACCTTTAGATTTGCTTTGTCTTTCACTGCGATTCTCTAAAGATGTTGCAAACTCAAACTTCACAAGCATGTCAAATAACAAAGTGGCATTTCTTCTTATCCCATAGCTAAAGGTCCACTAATTTGTCACTATTTTCAAGTCCATAATAAGCTTTCCACCATCCATTTATCTTTTTTCTCAATGTTGTATTTCCACTCAAGCTTGTGATGAAGGTTAATTATGAGATATTTGTATGAAGAAACTTCCTCGAGGGAATTGTAGTTATCAATGAAATTTGTGTAAGTGATACTTTTAAATTTAATTAACATCACGTTCATTTCGTAAGCGTTTCCAATCATACCCATACTATACTAGACTCTAGTTGACATAACCTACTTCTTCTAAACAATCCTGTAACTCAACAATGTTTATGCCAAGAAGGGTAGGGAACAAAAGACAACTTTTCATATCTTCTATATTACAATTAATTCCTTTTGACTATTCCTCAAAGTTTCTAAACTTTGTAGGTATATTCTTGTACAACCTTGTTGATTTTCCCTTCTTTATTTATCTTTGGTACACTTCTCGGCTGCAAATGAATAACATGGCCATGTTCTCCATTAGGTGTAAGACCCTTAAGCATTAATCTAAATACTTTGGGATGATTGTTGATACCTTTATGGAGATTCCCCAATATAGATGATATTGATGTTTGAACATTTGGTGAACATAATTGTTCCAATACACCCACCCATTTGTATTTCAATCATGGGATTGTCCAACAAATACTCCCCCATATTGACCTTAATACTGTGACACTTCCTGAGCAATTTATAGTGCCTACATTTGCAATCTTCACTTAAAACTCTCGATCTGCTTGAGATATGAAATAATTGAGAAGTTTCATTAATTTTTAATTTATGAAGTTAAGGGTATTTCTTGAATCAATCAACATTGTTAGCTTGTTCTTTTTTATGTACCTTTCTATCTTAAGGGTTTGTGGAGTATTGATGCTAACCAATGCATGATAGGATGTTGTTGGAGTAGTCTCTTGTAGCTCTAGATCTTGTGACTATTTCAATTCTTGATCTTCTTCCTCTTCATAGTCAATGTAGAATAATTTCTTCTCATTACATTTATGCTCCTTAATCTACTTGTTGTCACGATTAAAACAATTTGTTTTCTCTTCTTTCATCCATTAGTTGAGGAGTTAAGCTTGTTAGTTTATGGGAAGGAGCATGATCATCGCTATAGTTATTAGTGACCAATTTTCTAGTGTTCATATTTTTACTTTCAACTTTCCTTTATAGACTAAAAGAATGCTCTAGGGATTTAGGTTCAAAGAGACACACCTCATGTTCGACATTTTCCTTTAAAGTTCCCATAAATAGGTATTATTACCCACCATTTTGTGCGTGATATCCCTAGGAGAAACTTTTCTCCAAGATAGTCCTCAATCGGCATCCAACAACCCCTTGCAGCCACCAACTATCTCGTTGTTACATCTCCCCGCCACCTGAGCCAACCATGTGGTCTCTCACCCATCTTTCATGATTGTATGTTTGAAGGTGTGCCTCCCAAACCTAAAGGTATGCCTTGTCATTTGGTAATTGAGTATATTGTAGTTTGCTTATCATGGACACTTTTGGGCATGGATTAATGGAGGCATTTGGTGGAAAGAGTGGGTTAGGTTTGTCCTTATGTCCCCTATACCTCTTTTGGATGTTACCCTTGGATCTTGGTCTCGTGGGATCTCTTTTACTGTCCTTTGGGTTTTAGGGTGGTTCTAGATGGGAAACCCTGATTTTGGTGCGTGGTCCCACTCCCTCATCCACATACATTACTCCCCTTCCATTCATTATAGCAACATTCATTATTCTTCCCACCTAGGTCCACATTTCCCCATTGGGACTACATAGGGTTGCAATCTTCTTCCCCTTACCCACACCTTGGGTCAGGCCTAGAATGATGCCTCGAAGGTTGATGTAGCTGAAAATAAAAATAAAAGCATAATTGGACATATTCAATGGGAAAATGCACCACAAAATGAAAAATATGGTCGGGACAAACACATTTAGCACGTGGGAAAAAGCCAAGGCATGATTTCTACCCCATTATCATGGTCATCACCTTGGTTCCTATAGGCCCTAGATGAGCCTCCTTTATCATTTAGGAACCTATGATTGTCTCAATCCCTGGTGGGCAATGAACCACCCTACTTGAAAGGGAGTATCCACTGATATACCTTACACATCATGTGCTTATCCTTTGATCCTCGAGTAGTTAATCAAAGAAAAATCATAAAAAGAAAAAGGCATATAAAGAAGGGTGGAAAAATCAAGGTCAAGGCACCTCATGCACCATGATTTCTCCGTCCTATACATTATATTCCCAAGTGTGGCCTTCCCTTTTACTAGCTAGCCTTGTACACCAACATGTGAACCAAGGTTACCCCTTCATTCCATACTCCATTCGTCTCTTTATCACATGCCACCAACCTTTGAAGGATGTACCTTGGACATACTATCCCCTTTAAATGTAGAAACCACCTAATAGGGTACTTGGTTAACCCCATTTAGAGCTTGGATATATTAGGACATGACAAAGCCCACTATGGAATTGCATGCCATTATGAAGTGTCCACTTGTTTTCCATCGTTTGTAAGCTCTTTAACTTGGTTTCCCTAAATGACTTATTCTACTGGAAGGCTAGGGGGCACATTGGATCTTATTCATGATTGCATATGGTCTTCATTTTGGGTTTGGTCTCCCTATGCGGGGTCCTAACCCTCCAGAGGGCTACAATGACACATGTAGGGTGTGTGTAGAGAGCCATGTGCCTCCTCAATAGTAGACAACACTCCATGGATCCCCAGAGATGTTCAAAGATTGCTTGGGATTCACCTATTGGACAAAGAAGATGCACCTAGTTCACCATGCCCAGTCGGCCCCATAGTTGTACCATGCACTTGGTAGATAATCCAAGACTTGTATGCTGATGTGACATCACTTACACCATCATCTGAGCCATTACATATGGTATACAGGAATCTTTGATCAACTTGGAAACCCATGAGGTTTCTTTTGTGTCTTTACACCCATTAGGAGCACCATAAGTTTATTATTTGGAGAACAAGGGGCCAACCCCTTGTCCACTACTTTTGGGAGTCCTATTTATCATTGTGGCACTCATGGACTTGATCAAGCTTCTAAGAAGGCCCAACAACATGTATTATTGATCATTTGACCTCTTGAGAGGCTTATTCTTTTGTTTATGAGCTAGTTCAGTGGGCTTGTCACCAAAAGTTAGTTGTTTTTGCCATTATTTTATTCTAAGTGCTAATGTAGGCCCAAGTAGCTAAATCAAACTCATTAGAAGTTGATAAATAGAAGTGACGATGATTCTGTTTAGCATCATCACTTGGATTGGACTTGTATCTCTTTTGAGAATTCCGCTATTGTTCTTGGAGGATGAATTTTGGAGCATGGAATGAATTTCGATGTTTGGATTATTTTCTCTTGTCTTGGAGATTCTTGATTGGAAAATTCTTGATGGTTTGATATAATCTTAATACATGTAAGTGCAATTTAATGCTATTTTCTTTTCTATTTTTGTCACATACATTGTTGTTCAGATTTCGCTATACTAAGGTTAATTTACTGCATCCATTTATGCGAAGTTGTGGAAATTCGGTCTCTACATAATGATGCTTCATGTATGGGCCATGTATTATGAATGAATGTTCCTAAATATGCTTCTTCATTGAAATTCGTCTTGATAAGCCATCAATTTTGCAAAACAAAGTATAAAGTTCTTGAAGTTTGTTTTGTTGCTACCCTAATGCTATGCGAAGTTGTCTTTGAGGCCTCCTTAACATAGAAAATTCAATGTCCATAGTCAGAATTACTCTTGACTTTAAATCTCCCCAAAGGATTAGGCACTAGTCCACCATAAGGTGATCACCTTAAACCTATTTTCATTCTCCTTTCTCCCGTTCTCTAGGTCTAGTCCTTTAGGTCACCTAGGGCATCAATTATATCATGATCTAGCCATCCAAATACTTATATTTTTGGTCCACAACTACAATGGTGTGTCCTCAAGTAGCCCTCCAAATTTCATGAGATTCTGATGGTGGGATCTTGAGATATCGCAAGCCCTAGCTCGAAGGCCAATTCTTGCCCTTGGTTTCCCTTAGGTTAGAAACCTCAATGGGACCCTTGCATTACCTTTCATTGAAAATTCATTCCTTGATCCCTTTCCCCTCTCTAATTAGGTCAATTATATCATTGGTTGCTAAATCCTATCCCTTTGACCTAACCTCGGGTCGACTTAGTCTTGTGGCCATTTCTTCAAAGACCGCTTGGAACCCAAGTTTTCACAACAATTATAGGGCTTAGAGATCTCCTTTACAAAACCCTGCTCAAAACATAACTCTTGAAATTCTCCCCAAGCCCTTCGTTGAGAGCCTTCCATCTTGTCTTCTAAGATAAGCAAGCCACATATTTGAGCCTCTCTTGTGAATAGGCTTCCATGATCACCTCTCGCCCTATCATGTCTCCTCCCATCGGTGAAAGTTCATAAAGGGTAGGGAGCCTTAGTCGAGGTGACAATGGGCTATTGCTCCATTGTTGCCCTTAATCTGGTAGGATCCCTTCAAGGATTCCCTTTTAGGACCCCTGCTAGTTTGAGCGGTAACATGTATAATAGATTATCCTCTAAAATATTCTTTACTTTGAGACTCAACTTTTGGAATTGTTGAATGTGATGTGTAACTAGACCTTTTTGTTGAAGATTTACCAATTAACTAATGAATGTGTTTTTCTTAATATCCCCAAAATGTGTTATTAATCCCTTTGTAAAAATGGACCAAGATATAATAGTATCATTTTTCCTTTCACAAAGCCATTAATACCATAGATGTTGGTCATATTCTAAACACATGGATGTAATATTTACATTTTGTAAGGATGCCACATGATGTAGATCAAAGTATCGCTCCATCTGAATTATTCATGTTACAAGATCATAACTTCCTCATATCAATCTTTGGAATGTAATAGTTCCTTAGTGTTGACTTAAAGCCTTGATGATATGGATCTTGGATTGAAAATTCATGATCATGATTCTGGGATTCAATATTTGTACTCTTCGATTGTGATAACCTACTCGTGATGTGAGTTTGATTCTCAACACCATGCTTCTCCTTAAGTTCCTAATTTCCTTAGATCTCTACATCCCCTTTAAGAAGCTTCTCCAAGAGAAGATTTTCCATGAAAATCATTGATTTTTGTATTTCTAAATCTTATTTTAATTCATCTTCTTTTCTATTTATTATTTATTTTCATTCATATTCTTTTCCATTTCTCTTTTGATATTTTTCTGGAGAATTTGATAAATCCACCTTTTTCAATATATTATTACAATCCATCTCATTAACTTTCTTCTCTAATTGAGATAACCTAAATTCTAATTCTTCATTTTCTTTATGAGTTAGGGATGAGCCTTTAATAGATTTAATTGATGTATTACCTTTCTTTGGAGGCATGTTGGTATATAATAATAACGCTTGTCTTCATAACAACTTTCAGTCACAAAAATAGGGAATTTCTCATCAATAGTTAGGTCACCAGTAATTTGCGTACCTTAATTTGGAGAATGTCATAATGGTTGAAATTTTATTGATATATATATGAGATTCGAGCCCTTCTAAGTCTGAAAATTGTTCTATAATACTTTGATATGTATTTTCTGCAATTTTGCAGGTGTGAACTGAATTTGATGTGTCAAGTGAAAGTTATGGTAACTTTCATAACGCTTGTGTATTTTTGTCGTCTTCCCACTATCAAATTTGTATATTGTGCCACATGTCCAATTCTTCAAATATAATTTGAAACCTATGCATTAGGTACTTCTATATGATTCTTGAAATTTCTGAAGAGTTTACAATCTAAAAACTACCAAACAAGAAGATATGGAAAAAGCACCAAGCTCACCTGGTTAAAATTTATTTCAAGATTATTCACAAATCCTAAATTCCACAGGTATAACTCTGATAATATAGTGAACAGAATTCTAAAAATTGAACTAGATATTCCTTGAGATTTATTCTTAATATGGTTCAAGTTTCACTATTTGAAACTTCATAGAAAAAGTTATTGCCAAAAATCCAAACTGACCTATTGGAAACTGATTGTAGGAGCATTTGGGAATCTTGAATTCCTTAGAACATATATTCGAAGCTATAGCTAAACAAGATCTATTTGAAACAAATTTCAAAAAATTCAGAAACTACAACTTCTTTGAAACATATCTTTAATAATATAACAAACCAAGATCTGAAATTTGAACTAGATATTCTTCAATTTTCACCATCTAAAACCTCTGAGTAAAAAAATTATAACTAAAATACCACAATAAACTGTTTAAAGCAACAAAACACTAAAATCATAAATTTCCATACCACGGATTGTTTGATATAACTTGGCAGTGCCACTGAATATGAGCTACTGAATGAGATTGTTTGCTGTAACTTCGCAGTGCCACTGAATATGAGCGAGTGAATGAGATTATTTGCTGTAAGGTAGCAAATTTATAGAGACGAAAAACATGTTTGAACTTTGAGTGTATGGAATATTTCGGATGCACTCCATGACGACAAATGAAATGAAGACAAAATCTCAGGTTGACAAAGTAATCCACCTTATTTGATACCTTTTAATCACAAAGATCATAAGTTGTTTACTTCTGGAAGATTCTTTTAATTCATTATCTGATACCTTTTAATCACAAAGATCATAAGTTGTTTACTTCTGGAAGATTCTTTTAATTCATTGCTCCTTTTCTTCTAGAATTCTATTTCAGTCCAACACCCCTTTCCCACGGTAACTTGATTAGCATTTGAACTGGTGCCCTTCGTTGAGTTAGACTTTGCAAAGGCGACCAGAACTGAGCACCGTACTTTGAGTTGGACTTTGGAAAGGCGACCAGAACTGAGCACCGTACTTCCAGAACAGACGAACATGTCACACTCAAAAGGGCAGTGTGCTGATCCTATGTATGACTAAGTCTCACTGTTTTGTTGCTTTGTAGAGTGGTTTTTCTATACTGTCCACGACTTCTTCGCCGGAAGAATGGTCTTGCCACAGTGGTTTACCCACCTCTCCTAATTTGCTTTCAATTTGATGTTTTTATATTTTTTAATTTACAAAAATAAGAATAGTATTAAAATTAATATAAATTAAAGGGATGATAAAGGTTAATAAGCATGAATTTATAACATAAATATAAATCATTTTTTTATATATTATCATTTCAAGTGCAATTATTATACATATAAATTGTTTAAAAATGAATTAAATTATAGCTTTATTATTATTTTTATAAAAGATTTAATATCTAATTAAACATAGGTGTATTTAAAAAAAATTATGTAACAAGGTATTAACCATGGAAATTCAGATCTATTTTTTTATGGAAATTGTTAATCTGTAAATAGGTTTCATTACAACACCATAGGCCAATATCACCGCTTATGAATATCATATGCCAAAAAAATGATAACTCATTTGATACTACACTTAATCATATGATATTTTTATTTATTTAATGAGTTTAATTAAAAGGTAAAAAAAAAAAAGACAAAAATAATTTGTAAATAAATTTCAGCCTTTGATTTGTATATACTAATAAGAATTTTTTATGGAAGATAAATCCCTACCATCCACCTAATAATTATTGATAGTTAAATTAAAATTTTGAAAGTCCAATTTAAAAAAAACATGTATATTGGCATAGATATAGTTACATAGGTGATTTGCATGTGATATGGTTATGCTCTCCCTTGCTTTCTTGGCAGTTATATTCTAGCACAACATTATCACAACAACTCTCAACTATAAAGAAACTTATAAATCTCTCATAATCCATTTCAAGGTTAGTCCTATGTCAGCGCTTCTAAAGTCAATGAAACAACATAGGAAATCCATCTTATTATTGTAAGACTCATCCATAGTGATCTTAAGCATAAGAAAGTGTTCAATAATTAATGGTATTTATTAAATCTAACCCAACCTTTATCTATTTTTCCATGGTTTTCTACTCATACGTTCATCTTCTTTCCCATATGATTCCATATAACTTGGTAAAAGGGGGATAATCATAATGGTCATATAATTAGAGGCATTGCTTTTGGAGGGATACCATTTTATGATGAGTTGTAACTCCCTTCTTATAGCCATAAAGTGATGCATAACAAATTTATATCAAGGGCATAAAACACAATCATGTAGTAAAATTGAATGTCATAAGTTCTTGCAAGCACGTTTGAGCAAGGATGAGATGAACACACTATTTATTGTAAGCTCACGAGGTAGTGTTTATTTCTTGCCCCTTAAATACATAAATTACATTGTCTCTTATTGAGAGAAACCCTAGTTCCAAGAATAATCAAATAAAACAAGCTTTGATTCATGGACACATGGGAGAGGAGTGCCATTAATTATAATTGGGTCTCATGAATCCAACGGAATTACCAATTTATTGTTCTAACTCCCAATTATCTTTTTATGATGACTTGCAACTCACTTCTTGAATCCATTTAGGTACACATGATGAATTTGGGCCAAACAAATTTGAGTGACATAAGCTCCTATAATAATTTTGGGTAAGGCCAATGTGGCAATTTTATATACACAAATCTTTTTAAAATCGATCCCTAAATGCAGAATATCACATTACCTCTTACTAAACAAAACCTTAGTTTAGTAAATAGTCAAATGGAACCAATAGGAGGACCTCTAGCTATACTACATTGTCACAAATTCAATGGAATCAATAATTCATTGGTTCAAATCCCAATTATCATTTTATGGAAAGTTGCAACTCACTTTTTGGAGTCATCACAAGGAAAATTTTAAGGATGGAAGTTTATCTTAAAGTTTAAAAACCTTGGCGAATCTTACTAGTCTCTAATATGCAAATTGTAAAATGTTTGGCAATATTTTTGTAAAATTTTTTAGATTTCTAATGTTTTATATTAGTATATATAAAATTTTGGTGATTTTTAAGGTAAAATAATTTTATACTGTAAAATGTGGGTGAATTATTTAAAAAAAATGGAAATTGGTGAATCCTTTTTTTTGGAAAAAAAAACATGGAAAATTAGCCCACCTACGAATATTAGCCCCTAAAATTTTCTCATGGTGAATTTGGTTAAGAGTATAAAAAGGAAATCAAGTAATATAATTGAGTGTTCCAATTTCCTACAAGTGTGTGTGGGGTAAAGCATAACGTGAGAGCTCTACCACACACTCATGGTGTAGAGTTTTTCAAAATTGACTACTAAATGGATTTTTATTTTTATTTTTTTTATTTTTTTAAGCAAAACCATTATTCTAGAAATTGTCAAATAAAACAAGTTATAAGCCATTAGAAAATAGGAAATATAGATTTACAATGCCTTGAGGACACCCTCACTAGTGTCAAACTCATACAATAAAACCTAAGATGAAGACTAAGACCAATACCATGTGTACATGTCTTATTTGAAAGTGTGTACCTATTCTTCCAATTCAAGGATAAGCATTTAGAGCAATACAAGAAGAACTAGTGGGGCCATAGTCATGGTTAAAGATGGTGTACATTTAAACAAATAAATAAGGGAAAGTTAGGGGAGGTAAGTAGTGGAAAGCCAAAAATAAAATCATGTTTGAAATGCGGCATTTATCTTTTCAAGAAGTTAGTTTCTGGTGCTAAAAACACCATTATTGTTATTGATGGGCCCTCATGTGGTTATGGTTTTTCCTATAACCATGACATACATAAAAGAAAATAATGTTAGACTCATGCATTAAAGTAATTTTAGTCACGTGTAAATGTGTTTAAAAATAACAAATCAACAATCTACTTACTTTGATATAGAACACAGGGTTGAACATTGAAGGATTAATTTTTATTTGTGAATTATGAAAAATGTTTGAGTTATATGATAGTCTATAATGATGTACACAATTATAAAAGTTTACTTAACAATCAAAGATCAAGAAAAAAAAAGAAAAGTTATGGATGAAGATTAGTTGAGACATTCATGACAAATTATTGTGAAAATAGTTATGCATTTAGTTGAACTAAACATATAATTATGACATAATTGTTATGATCACCTATATAGAATAAAAAGAAATAAAAAAAAATAAAACTAATTTAATATAAATTTCTTTTAAAAATTTTTAATATGTAAATTTTCAATATCCCTGGCTTCATATATGCTTCTATTTATATTTTCGCTGATTAGAAGAATCTATAGCTGATATGGTATCACAGCTAATGATTTTCCACCGTGTATATGAAATGTGCAAGAAAGAGATTATGTGGATTCAGACGTGTGGAAGAAGATTATGTCAATGAAAATTGCAATGACTTATCAAGTTATCTTAATATCCTTAGATTGTTGTGTGCAGTTGAATAGATTTTGAAAATTGGGATTTTTGTCACCTGCTTCAAGGTGAATTTCTGAAAAGGAAAATATTGGGAAGAGGGCACTACCCCTTTTCCCCATTATATATAAGAAGAGGGAAAGTATCAATGTTATAATTAGTGGAAAATAAGCTTCTAGCCATTCTTCAACTTGAATATGGTGTATGTTCTGTCAAAATCGAGAACTCTTAAATCATCTGAATTTTTTTTTGTTAAATAAATGGGAGTTTGAAGAATTAAGTGTGACAACTGAGTTAATTGATGTTGTGAAATAAATGTGAAGGGGCAAGAACTGTTGGTATAGTCTGAAGAGCATTTGATTGAAGGGAGGTGCACTGTGAATGCTCTGACTAATAGAGTATGTAGAAATGCATTGAATGCAGTCAAATCGTGATATGTAGTGTAGGTGCAACAGTCACAAGTCAAAAGTTGGGGTTTGTTGTCATTTTATTTGAAGACATCGCCAAATGGTAATGAATATTATTATTTTATATAAAGCATGAAACCAAGTGAGAGAATTAAGGGACAAGTGACAAAGCCTGAAGTTAATGTCAATGAAATCCTCTCATATTTAGGACATATTGAAATTATGGAATCATGGAAAGTATTCTTGCATGAGGATGTATTAAATTATTTTCGAAATGCGAAAAGAATATATAATCTGCTATGTTTCTAAGGAGTATTTTCATATTACATGGTATATGAAAATTTTCAGGTATTAATCAAATTTTTTAATTTTATAGATTAAATTTTAAAGATTTAATCTTAAAAAAAAAATATCATAAGTGTGTTAAAATTTAATTAAAGTTGCAGGAGGCAAAAATGAACTAGTTGAAACACATTGCATTTCATTGAACATAAAGAGTCAAGTCAATAATAATGAAATTTGAATAAAAAAATATAAATAAAAACGTCGATCAGCTAATTATTTAAAATTACAATATTAAATGTAAATTTAAATTCTATTTTTATTATAGATATTTTGTTGGTGATAACTCTAAATCATATTTCCTTGAAAACCATTTGCAAGGTATATTGTGATAACCATACATATAAGGGACATCAATTGTGTGTTTATATTGCATGTCTTATAAAATTATTAAAAATAAAATTAAATTAAATAATATTGGATAGTTAACAGTAAAATACTTAATTTATCATTATGTAATTTTATGACTTCTAGATTTGAAATATATATTTTAAATATATATAATATTTGTTATTTTGTTTAATAAAATTATTATTTTTTTATTGCTCCCACTATGTTAGAGATGTGTAACTTAATGTAAAATAATGTAATGTAAACATTTTAACTCACTGAAAATATAATAAAAAAACAAAGTAACAAAACAAAAATGACCCTATAAAAATTAAATAAAAATAAAAATAAAATTGAGTCATGGTATTGACCTAGGGTATTAAGAACCCATGGTATTGACCCACATATTCATGTAGAATATAACCTATTGAAAGGGGGAAATTAAACTAACCTAGATCCATCTTAGTTTGATGTTATATATTTAAATAGATAATTAGTTGTAAAAAATGATGGCATTGAATCCATGTAGCTCATAAAGGTAAAACATTTTTATGAATTTGTTCAGGCTCAACATTTGTAAGAATTGTTAGGTTTTCCTATCTCTTTTCGCATGTTTCATTTTTCTCATTGAATGGATGAATATGTAATGTGTATATATGCATAGGAGCTTCAAATTATCATTTTGTACTAGCATATAAAAATAATGTAAGTAATGTAGTTTAAAGAGGGGAATTGGAAATTTCATGTTTATAACTCAAATCTAAAAAATGCATTATACAAAAGGATATGTTTCTCCCACAACTGATTATAAGAACATCTCTCATTTCTATTGATGTAAATAATTGTTTTCATATTTTTTGAACTCTTTCCCCTAAGTTTAGAAATGAATAATCTTAGAAATGAAATTGAGTTTGGTTGAGGGGAAGAGGCGGGGCAAAAACAAGGTAAGATGAAATTATTACATTTTACTTAGTATTTATGCCTATCTCCATCCACTTTTTACTAGGTTGCTAGAAATATTAGGTAAAATATAATATCATAATATTACATTTTACTCAATGTTCCCTCTCAACTAGTCAGCTTTTTATTGTAATTTTTCTTTATATTTGAAGTTTAAAAGTAAATAAACTCAATTATAAAATTGGTTGGGGTGAGGGAAAGTATTGAGTATTAGTATGTAAAATACTAGTTACATTTTAATTAGTATTTCCATATTTTCTTTATATTCGAGGTTCATAAGTAAACCTCTAAATAAATATTTGATCCAATTATGGTAGAAATGTTGTAATGTTTGACATTTTGATTTTATAAAATAAAATAAAATAATAATTAAATTAACCTAAATTGTTTTTAATTTTAGATATGCAACTTTGTTTTAGAGTGATCAAATTTAATCCCTAACACTCAATACATCTAAAGTTAAAATAAATCTAAACTAATAATGTAAATAAATATCTGTAAACCTAAAAAAAAAATTACCTTAGTTTTTATTAGTTTTTTTTTTTATAAACCACCTGATGTAGAGGAGCGGCTTGTACATTGTAAACATCAGACCGAGAGGCCCCACAATGTAATCTGGTTTTTTTAATCTGATATCCCTGTGCATCCGTAAATTTACGCGTGTTTATTCCGTGCATATAGTATGACCGAATTTAGTGTGTTTTTCTTTAAGTCCACAAGGAAGAGGGGATCCAGTCCGCGATGATATGTTCAGGCATTTGGGACCCCGAACTTAGTCACAGATTCGGTATCGAAATGTCAGGACTCGCGGAATTTAAGTCGTAAGGTCATCAGGGTATGTATGTGACTAGTGCCAGGTCACGTGGGGCCGTAGGAGGTGAGGCTACGGCCATGGGGAAATAAGCCCGAGGCGCAGGACGATCAATTCAGTGATCGATCGAAGTTCCACCGCTGGATCTGAGTTCATTGCTCGAGAAAGGTGGATTTCGTGGCCCCATAACCCACAGGTTCAGGAGATTGAGTTAGTAGGGATCCAAATTTAACGGAGCCAAGAACCGGTTATCCAAATTTAACGGAGCCAAGAACCGGTTTTCCTGGAGAATTTATACAGGAAACAAAATCTTTATTGGTATTGATACTCTTACAGGCAGTCTCGCCGACCTTTCTATTCCTGCAGACCTCACCCATATGTTACAGCATCATGGTATTTACACCTGGGATAAGCTCATAAAAGAATGGCGCGGATCCACTCTTTCATGGAAGAATGAATATGATCTCAATTTGCAGAATTCATGGATCGAAAAATGGAAAACAACTTCTGATATGCTATCTGGAAGCGGTCTTCATAGACATGGACAACAGGATGATCTACAATGGACTGTCAGTCGATTTAGAAGGCCTGTTACAGTTAGGGACATATATCTACACTTGATCAGGAACAGATCTCCATACTTGCTGCCTTCTTTTCCATCTATTTACTGGAAGGCAAAATGTCCACCAAAGTACATTCATTTTGCATGGCTTGTTTTCTATAACAAAAATCTTTCATGGGACAATCTCAGAAAACGAAATTGGCATGGTCCCAGCAGATGCACAGCTTGCAAATCTGAAGAAGAAACTAATCTACACATGTTCATCCACTGTTCAGCCATACAGCGGATCTGGTATGTTTTGGCCAACACTTTTTATTTCCCTCTGACTGCTTATGATTCTCTTAATGCAGCGCTTATTGGATGGAGCAGACTAAATGGGAATACACGGTTCCTTATTCTCATATTTCTATGGAATGTCTGGAAATGGAGGAACGCATCTTCAACGATACGGTCTCAACGCCAAATTGCATCATAGATAACATTTTGACAGATTGGCATATGATATATGGGTCTATCTGAATTTTTCCTTTTTCACCAATGATTTTCTATCTTTTAATGTTTATCTATCCAGGACAATCTCCATACATAACAATCATCTGTATCAATCTAGATATGAATTTTGACAGCACTTATGATATACATATATATCCATATATGTACATACTAGATAAGCAATGCTTTATCTACATCTGTATTTATATGACCTCAATATAATATATTCCGCTTTTTTCTCCTGAAAAAAAAAAAGATAGAATCATTCTTATTAAAAACATAGTTTTGTTTTCAAAAATTAAATCTATTAAATATCAAAAAATAATAAATAATAAATTAAAAATAAAAATGAATGTGGTTAAATAGTAAAAAATACCAAGGCCAAAGCTATAAATTAGACACCACAGAAAAGGATATCTCTAAATATCAGAGAGCAAATTGGATATTATGGATATTTTGTTAGATGATAACATCACTCTAATTAGAAACATTTGTTCTTAAAAATTTGGCGTGGTTAACTTTGTGGGTAGCCGTGCTTTGCTGTTAGTAGCATGTGAGTAAGAAGGGAAACTCCTCCTGGCTCGTTGATAGCAATTGCATATTCAATCGAAACACAAAAAATGATAAGAGACTGAAATGGCTGCTCTGTTTCATCATGAATAAAATTCTGTTGTATTTATGTTCATCTTTCCTTCAAAGAATTTGAATGATTCCATCGCAGTTATGGTGAAGCGATCCACTGCAACAATGGTTTCGGGACAAGATTTTTTTGCATTGCAATTGGTTATAAACGTAGGTAGTTCAAATACATATAAATCAATATTTAGAAGTGGTCATCATTTTCAGGCGGCGGCTCCGGCTGTCGTTTTCGGAAGGCGCATTATTCCTATGAATTTCCCACATTATAAGATAAAATAATTTAGCTGAATTCTCATAGCAGAATCTCAGCAGGGGGAAAATAAAAATTAGAAATCCACGGTCCCCAGTCTTCTGTCAGCTGGAAAAGAATCTCAAAATCCTCCATCCACACATCCAAGGGAGGAATGTCCTCTATATTTGGAGACCCCCAACAATCCGTACCTTCAAGTGGTACTGATTCCCGAAATGCGTGATCCTTCTCTGCCGTAATCTGCTGGTCTTCCATGTTGCATTCCACTTCCAAACTGGACGATGAGGATGCCGCGCTATTCTCCGAAGGCAGACGAAATTCCTGTGCGGCGAACTTGGCCGCAGCGATTTGAATTTGGATCGGCGACAGAGACGAAGCGCAGAGAATTTCCGGCGGGGAATGGGGGAAATTGAGCTTGGCGTTGGATCCTCTGAGGCAGTACACAGCGAAATCGTATGCGCGGGCAGCCTTTTCCGGAGTGTCATAGGAGCCCAGCCAAATTCTACCGCTGGAATTGGGCATACGAATTTCCGACACCCATTTTCCCCATTTCCTCCTTCGGATTCCCTTGAACTGCCCCGACTTCAGTGAGCTGCTTTGGGTGCTGCTGTGGCCATTCTGGTTTTGCGAGGGTTTAGTCATGTCAGGATTTTGCCGGGGAAATGAGGACCGACTGGTGAAAGTTTGAAGTATCGAAAGGGAGGGATTGTGATGGAGAGAGGAATTTGAAAGTAGGGACTCGTAGAGGTGCAAGTAGTTCATACACTTGTGCCACTAAATATCTGCAACAACGAATGAGAATGGATTGTTTGCTGTAACTTAGCAGTGCCACTGAATATGTGCGGGAACGAGTGAGAATGAGATTGTTTGCGGTAAGATATATAGAGACAGAAAACGTGTTTGAGTGCATGGAATTTTTCTGATGTACTGGATGACGTTAAGGAACGCTCATGTGAATTTTGTATGAATTAAGAGATTCCACGAAGATTGTTGTACCGCTTTATAAAAAAAATCAAATAAGAGGCATATGAAACAAAATCCCATCTTGAAAAAATAGCCCACCTCATCCGATCCCTTCTAGATTGTTAGACTACGGCGATTCTAATCACTATGTTTCATAAGTTGGTTGTTTATTTCTGTGAGATTCTTTCAATTGGGTGTCCCTTTTCTTCTAGAATTCTATTTTAGTTTCCTGCACCTTTCCCACCGTAACTTGGTTGGCATTTGCCTTGGTGCCCTTAGTTGAGCTTGACTTTTCAAAGGCTACTAGAACTCAGCACGGTACTTCCACGGCAGAGGGACATGTGGTGGTCTATAGGGTAGTGTGCCGAGCCTATTGGATGACTAAATGTCACAGTTTTGTCGCTTTGTGGAGTGACATTTTTATATTGTCGAAAAGGGTGTTTCTCCACCTCTCCGAAGTAAAAATGTTGAAAGTGTGTGGACGAAGAATTCTGGGACGCACATTTTGGTCAACCATCCGAACTTAAGTCATCGGACAGGTCCGTTTTTCCCCAATCGCGAATCTTGCGTGTCCGACGCAATTTGAGCCGGGACTCTTATTTCTGCGAACATATAAAATTTAATGCTTGCTGATATGGGCAGTGTTTAACACCATATAACATTTCTGCGCGGTTGTTTTTTCTCTCATCACCGCACGGGGGTGTTATATGGTGTTAAACACCGCCCTATGTCAGGCGCATTAAATTTCATATGGTCGCACATTTAGCAATTGTCGTTTGAGCCTGATCTCCGACACAAGAGCCTTACTAGTGTCCCGAAATTTGGACATGTGTCATTTGAAAACAACATTTTAAAATGGATTTATTTTCTCATTCTGAGGTTATTCAGTCACACAATTTTGGAGCTCTCCAAAATTTTGAAGGGCGGGCAATTAAGCAGAAGGGATTTCACTGGTTTAAAATGGATTACTCTATACCTTACTAATGGTAATGTTTTTAAAGTGAAAGTTACATTTTCTTTTATATTTTATTGTTATCTTTAAATTTTTAATATTACAATGAAACAACTCAATATTTTTGTGAATGGTTTCAATTTCATATGGGAAAGTAGAATTTTAAATCACACTCAAAATTTAAAATATTTAACAGCTTTAAGGATTTCAAGATTAGGAAATTACAACATTCGACCTCAGTTTGTCATGTATGAGGGCATTGAAGTAGCATTTAATTAAGAGGATCAAGCCCTCTATGTACCTTGATGTTGGTGACATTGATTGTTGAACTCCTTTATCATGAACATAGTAAAAATGCATTCATCACTCAAACAAAATCTCGCTTTGACATGTTAAATTTTTTCTATCTTATTTTAATGTAATGTTAATGATGAACATCAACATATAAGCAATGATTTTGATGATATATAATACTATATAGATTATATATGTCATTTAGGATCTCTTTGTTAATGTATTTTTTGGTAGAGATAGATTACATTTACATTTAATACTATTTTGATTACAAATATTAATTATGTGTTAAATTTATATCATCATCTAAACACTATATAAAGAATCATACATATCTTATTTTGAGGAGTCATCATATGTTAAATACTCATATTTTGTGTCTTATATGCCCATGTCATCATGGTGTTAGGTGATTTATTTACAAACACTTTGCTCAACCAAACAACACCAATCTCAATTCAAAATAATCACATTGCTAGTATTTCCCAAGTCAACCAAAGTTGGTATAGTGTGTTTAAATATTTTTATAACCTAAACCCAAAGCTAATTAGTATAAGATTGATTTACAAGAACATTTTGTAATGAATGGTCATCATTTTGTCATCTTTACTTTTTAAATTAAATTAAAAATTACAAAAAAATTATTTAAATAATTTTAATTTAATAATTATATTTGTTTTAGTTTTGTTATTTCCCAACTTAACCAAAGTCGTATAATGTGTTTATAATAAAAATAATTGGTTTATTTTATAATTTTAAAAATTGTTAAATTAATTGAAATAGATTTGAAATTGATAATTTTTTAAACATCTAAATTTATGTATAATTTATTTATATTAATTTAATTATAAAAGATAGTATTATATTTAACTTTGAATAAAATTAAAAATAAATAAATAAATAAATTATTTGGTTTACTTTAAAATTTTGTTTCTATATTGTAAAATATTTGAGGAAAGAAATATTATTAAATAATTATAGCTTTTATGAGTTAAAAGGTTAACAAGTTTTATATTGTAATAATTATTTTGAAATTGAAATTTAATGTGATAGTACTCAAAACACATTATGAGAAAGTTTTATTTAGCTTCAACCCTCTTAGCGTCACAATGATCATAAATTATCCAACCTACAATATTTTAGGTACTACTCACAACACATTATGAGAAATTTCTATTTAGGTTCAACTCTCTTAGTATCACAATGATCATAAATTCTCCAACATACAACATTTTAGGAACTGTCAAATTCATTGTTTCAATATGGATCTTTGATGCAGAAGCATCTAGCTCACCATGACCGAGTGAAGTCTTAGTCAGGTTTGAAGGTTGTTGATCATCTGGATTGTTTTTATTTTATTTTAGTACATGTGGTCATAAGGTAGTTTTCTTTAATTTGTTTTTCTGTCAGAGTCAGTGTGTTAAGTCACAGTTAAGTAGACAGTTAGAATTACTACAGTCTGAACAATAATTAGGAAATAATTTGTCAACTTAGGAGAGAAAAGACAAACTGTCTAAATGAATCTTGTAATATCAAACGAGCAGTGGTTACCAATCATATCAAGATCGTTTAACTGAACTCTATGACAGTTTTAATTAACTGCAATCAACTGTAACAAAAATGTATAAAAGTAGGGATGTAACACGATGGAGAGGTTCAACAAATTCAGATTGAAGAAATAAAAATAATACAGAGACAAATCTCTTCTACTATTGTCCATCTGCAATTACTGTTCATTGTTCATTTACTGTAGCTTAATAATTCTCTTTCACTAGATTGATAAATGATAAACTGGGAGTGATCACGTGAGTCGTGATCCCACTGTTCTCTTATTCTACGCACAGTTGGTTTCAAATCTGGGCGGACATCCGCACACAGCGTGGTGACTAACAGAAAGGGGAAAACAGTCTGAGGACCGAGCAACAATCAACCAACCTGAGGAAACAAGAAAACAACACACGGAAGACAAACCAGAACAAAGGTATTTTCATCGCACATTTTCACAATCATTACAAATTGAACATTGCAGACCAAAATTGTATTGCTTATGTTACCAATCGAAACATATACATCTAGTGTTTCTTTCCTGTAATATAAATAAACCAACTGTCGTGACTGTAATTAAAATTACGGGCAAAACCCTATACGAGGGTTTGAATATAGTCACCCATACCCTTTCCACCAAACAGTCATCGTAATCGACCAAATCACAGTTATCAACAGAGACAATAATTACAGACAAAGCAACGACGAACTGCAACCATTAATCTACAGGACCCCGAGACCTAATAACATGTCAATAGCTTGAAGAGCCAGAGCCTACCGGCAGGTTCCCATCGTGAGGAGTAGAAAACGGAAAAGCTCGCGTACCCAAGTCGCATTCCAGACCTGTGCCAGAAAAAAATCACAGTCATTAACATGCATGCACGACAATAGAACCATAGAACGAAACTGTACAAGACAAGAGGATTCCCGTAGCTTACTTAAGCAGATCGAGCAGAGCTCGAGAAACATAGTCATTGCAAACAACTAGATGGAGCTGAGACCAAAGGAACGGTGTTGGTTAGCATCGATTCTATGAAGAGGACGAGTTGAATCAGGGAAGGGTTTCATTACCTATTCGAAACTGCGAAAGACCACCAGAGTACTCCCTGAATCCAAGATAACCATTACATGCATAAGACAGAGACCAAAGGCCACAGAATTACTAGTTAAAAATAATCAAACATGAACAGGAGAGAAGAACCAGACCCAGAGAGCAGTCCCCTGACGGGTCAAAGTTTACAAACAATTACAGTTGGAAAGCACAACAAACCGAGAACTCACCAGGTGAAACGAAGCAAAATAAGCACCACAGATCCAGAGTAACATCAAAATACCAGAGAAAGCCTTCCATAAGCTCACAACCAAGTCGAATAGAGTGATACATGTTCATAGCCTTAACCGGAGGCGTACCAGAAGTCACCACATCCATCAGACTAGAGGCTACACAGAATGACTCTACAAACCCTCACAGGACCCTCTCGATGGGTAGAACAATCCAGAATAACCGAGAAACCAAGTGTTTGGGCAAAGAGCGAGTTGAGGAACCAGGCCCGAGGTAGATGGGTGGGCATTTAATGCAACATTAATTCATACTACCAACCAACAACAAAATATCAACAAACGACTTACATGCAGACATAACAACTCACCAACAGTGAACACGTCATAGCCTACAGACGCGTGGAGTTGCGGGCCAGTGTGGCTGGGTTACACCAATCTTGTGAGGGATTTTCCTTATTTTAGGAATGTTGACTTCTTTCTTTACACTACTCAAAACATAAAAAGATATTTTTGATCTTCTAAATTAACTTTGATAAACTACATTTAGTATCTTATTTTTTTATCTTCTAATTCTTTGTCACGCCATAATTTCTCCTTAAATTAGATCTAACAATGTCTTTAATATTATCATAATTCTATAAAGTGGTATCTTCCTTTATTCCTTGGAATAATTTAACTAAGGATTGTCATATTAATTCTAACCTGATTTGAGTTCCACATGGTTTCCATTGAAATTTGAAGTAGTGTTAGGAAGCCTCTTATCTTCCATGTTGTTTATCTTGATCTTACACATTAGATGCATAGTCATAGATATGCTCTAAATGCAAGAAAGATTTGATTTTGTGATGAGGATAAGATAGGGTGCATTGCCTTTAATTTTGAAACTATAAGTTATAAAACACCTTTAGATTTGCTTTGTCTTTCTTTGCGATTCTCTAGAGATTTTGCAAACTCAAATCCACAAACATGTCAAATAATAGGAGTGTATAATAACACTGAGGAGTTTCTTATTATCCCATAGCTAAAGGTTCACTAATTTATCACTATTTTCAAGTCCATAATAATCTTTCCACCATCCATTTATCCTTTTCTCAATGTCATATTTCCACTCAAGCTTATGATGAAGGTTAATTATGAGATATTTGAGATGTTTAATTAACATCACCTTCATTTTGTAAGTGTTATTAATCATACCCATACTATAGTAGACACTAGTTGACATAACCTACTTCTTCCAAGCAACCCTCTAAGTCAACAATGTATATGCCAAGAAGGGTAGATAACAAAAGACAATTTTTCATAAGTTCTATATTACAATTAATTTCCTTTGACTATCCCTCAAAGTTTTTAAACTTTGTACATATGTTTTTGTACAACCTTGTTGATTTTCCCTTCTTTATTTAGCTTTGATACACTTCTAGACTGCAAATGAATAGCATGGTCATGTTCTCCATTAGGTGGAAGACCCTTATGAATTAATCCAAATACTTTTGGATGATTGTTGACAACTTTATGGAGATTCCCCAACATAGATGATATTGATGTTTGAAGATTTAGTGAACATAATTGTGCCGTTACACCTTGGTGCCTC
This sequence comes from Pinus taeda, assembly GCA_000404065.3. Lineage (NCBI taxonomy): Eukaryota > Viridiplantae > Streptophyta > Pinopsida > Pinales > Pinaceae > Pinus > Pinus taeda. The sequence goes on from APFE030711355.1 coordinate 49,516, forward strand.
TAATTTTTTCCATTAGAGCTTATGACTTTAGAGGGTTTCCCTTGTATACATCTATGCTCAATTTGCTTTCCTTATAAGGTAAATCTTATAAAGAGACCTTGAAAATTAAAGGTCATTGTTCCCAATGATTTTAATCATTGGACCCCTAATACAACATCAACACCACCCATTTGTATTTCAATCATGGGATTGTCCAAAAAATACTCCCCCATATTGACTTCAATACTATGGCACTTCCTAAGCAATTTATGGTGTCTCCATCTATAATCTTCACTAGAAATTTTCAACCTGTTGGAGATTTGAAATAATTGAGAAGTCTTGTTAACTTTTAATTGATGAAGTTATGGGTATTTCCCGAATCAATCAACATTGTTACCTTGTTCCTTTTTATGTACCCTTTCATCTTGAGGGTTTGTGGAGTATTAATGCCAACCAATGCATGATAGGATGTTGTTGGAATAGTCTCTTGTAGTTCTGGATCTTGTGACTCTTTCAATTATCGACCTTCTTCCTCTTCATAATTAATGTAGAATAATTTCTTCGCATTACATTTATGATCCTTAATGTACGTGTTGTCAAAATTAAAACATAATTCGTTTTCTCTTCTTTCACCCATTAATTGAGGAGTCAACCTTGTTGGTTTATGATATGGTGCATGATCAACTTTCCTGCATGATCTAGGGATTTAGGTTTAAAAAAGCACACCACATGTTGGATGCTTTCCTTTAAATTTCCCATAAATAGGTATAATAGATTATCCTCTAAAATATTCTTTACTTTTAGACCCAACTTTTGGAATTGTTGAATGTGTTGTGTAACTAGACCTTTTTGTCAAAGATTTACCAATTGACTAAAGAATGTATTTCTCTTAATATCCCCCAAATGTGCTATCAATCTCTTTGAAAAAACGGACCAAGATATAATAGAATCATTTTTCCTTTCACAAAGCCATTGATACAATACATGTTGGTCATATTCTAAACACATGGATCTAATATTTACATTCTGTAAGGATGTCATATGGCATAGATCAAAGTATCGCTCCATCTAAAATATTGATGTTACAAAATCATAACTTCCTCATATCAATCTTTGGAATGTGATAGTTCTTTGGTGTTGACTTAAAGCCTTGATGATATGGATCTTAGATTGAAAATTCATGATCATGGTTATGGGATTCAATATTTTTACTCTCCACTTATGATAACATACTCCACATGCGAGATTGATTCTGAGCACCATGCTTTTCCTTATGTTCCTAATTTCCTTAGATCTCTACATCCCCTTTAATAAGCCTCCCAAAGAGAAGATTTTCCATGAAAATCATGGATTTTTGTATTTCTAAATCTTATTTTAATTCATCTTCTTTTTTGTTTATTCTTTATTTTCATTCATATTCTTTTCCATTTCTCTTTTGATCTTTTTCTTGAGAATTTGATAAATCCACCTTTTTCAACATACTACCATCCATTTCATTAACTTTCTTCTCTAATTGAGATAACCTAAATGCTAATTGTTCACTTTCTTTACGAGTCAGGGATGAGCCTTTAGTATATTTAATCGGTGTATTAAATTTCTTTGGAGGCATGTTGGAATATAGTAATAGTACTTGTCTTTAATACAACTTTCAGTCACCCAAAAAAAGGATCTTCTAATCAATAGTTAGGTTACCAGTAATTTAAGTACCTTAATTTGGAGAATTTCAAAATGATTGAAGTTTTATTGATGTATATCTGAGATTTGAGCCCTTCTAAGTCTGAAAATTGTTCTTTAATACTTTCATATGTATTGTATTCAATTATGTAAGTGTGAACTGAATTTGATGTGTCAAGTGAAAGTTTTGGTAACTTTCATAAGGCTTGTGTATTTTTAACCTCTTTCCGCTATCAAACTTGTATATTGTGCCACATGTCCAATTCTTCAAATATAATTTTGAAATCTATAGGTTAGGCACTTCTATATAAATCTTGAAATTCGTGAAGAGTTTACAATCTTAAAAGTACCAAACAAGAAGATATAGAAAAAGCACCAAGCTAACCTATTTAAAATTTATTTCAAGATTATTCGCAAACCCTAACTTCCATAGGGTGTAACTGTAAAATATAGTAAACCAAATTCTAAAAATTGAGATAGATGTTCCTTGAGATTTATTCTTAATATGTTTCAAGTTTCAAGTTTCACTATCTGAAACTTCATAGAAAAAAAAGGTTATTGCGAAAATTCCAAACTAGCCTATTGGAGAAAAGGTTATTGTGAAAATTCCAAACTAGCCTATTGGACACTAATTGTAGGAGCATTTAGGAACCTCAACTTCCTTAGAGCATATATTCAAAACTATAGTGAACCAAGATCTATTTGAGACAAATTTAAGGAGAATTTAAAAACCATAATTTCTTTGAAACATATCTCTAAAATATAATGAACCAAGATCTGAAATTTGAACTAGATATTTCCCAAGATGTTTTCTCTATATTCTCCAAGTTTCACCATTTAAAACCTCTGAGTGAAAAAGTTATAGCTAAAATACTACAATAACCCATTTGAAGCAACAAAACTCTAAAATAATAAATTTGCATACCAAATGTTAATCCTTTCATCATTTTAACTTTAAATTTAATTTTTATTTACAACATACAATTTAAACCACTCATTATAAATTTCATCGATTTACTCAAAATTAATGTAAAAAACCTTTTACTCATTCATATTCCATAACAATAATACACTTTACCCACATTTATTACAAAAATGAATTATAACATGATTTTAAGGTTGTCCAAAATGTATACAATATAGCTAGAAACATGTGTGAATCAAATATGGAATTATGAAATGTCAAAATTTACACGCAATATAGCTAGAATCATGTGTCAATCAATTATGGAATTATGAATTGTCAAAGCATGTTGTTACAGATAAGATCTTGACCCAAAGAAAGATACCGGAAATATTACACAGTTTTTTTATCACGAGATTTGAATTCAATTAGGTGCAGAGCCTGCTTTTCCCTAAAATCAAAAGCCATTGAAGCCATTGAAGAGTTGGTATAAATTAATGATGTGGGGAAGAAATTATTTTATATATGTAAGGTTATTTTGGTTGTGATTTTATTTATTTATTTATAATGAAAAATGCATAACACTAATAACAATTAAACTTTAAACAACCTTATAAAAAAACTATTATCATATTTAAAATGAATTTAAAATATTGAGAGATTTTTTTAAATTGATGACCAAGGACGAAAAAGAGCACACACTGTGATGTTGTAATACTCGTCAACAAACCATAAGATTAGGTGTCCTTATTTTGTATGTTTGTGATGCTGACAACATTTGGCGTGGTTAGCTTTGAGAGTACACACTTTTAAGGAATATGTTGGCCCTGCGTTGCATTTCGTCGCTTCTGAGCAAGAAAGGGAGCTCCTGGCGGATTGATAGCACTACCACATTCCATCAGAAAAAACAAAAAATGATAAGACTTAAATGGCTCTGTTTCATCATCAATAAACTTTTGTTGTATTTATGTTCATCTTTCCTTCCAAGAATTTGAATGCCTCTGTTATGAAGCGAGCCACGGTAGCTATGGTTTCGCAACACCATCATTTTTGGCATTGCAAATGGTTATAAATATATGTAGATCAAATTTTATTAAGAGGTGGCCATCATTTTCAGGCGGCAGTTCAGGCTCTCATTTGCCCAAGGGGCATTAATCCCATGAATTTCCCAAATAATAAGATAATTTAATTTAGTTGAATTCTCATGGCAGGATCTCAGCAGCGGGTAAATAAAAATTAGAACCCCACGCTCCCCAGTCTTCCGTCAGCTGGAAGGCAATCCCATAATCCTCCACTGACACGTCCAAGAGAGGAATGTCTTCTACATTTAGAGACCCCCAACTCTCCAGACTTTCAAGTGCTACTAAATCCCTTAATGCCGGATCCTGCTCTGCTGTAATTTGTCTGTAGTCAATGTCGCATTCCACTTCCAAACTAGATGATGAGGGTACCGCGCCGTTCTCGAAAGTTTGAGGAAATTCCTGTGCGGCGAAATGGGCTGCCGCGGCTTGAATTTGCGGCGGCGATAGAGACGAGGCGCTGAGAATTTTCGGCGGGGAGTGCGGGAAATTGAGCTTTGCCTTGGATCCTCTGAGGCAGTAGACAGCGAAATCGTATGCGCGTGCAGCCTTTTCGGGAGTGTCATAGGAGCCCAGCCAAATTCTACTGCTGGAATTGGGCATTCGAATTTCCGACACCCATTTTCCCCATTTCCTCCTTCGGATTCCCGTGAACTTCCCCGACTTCAGTGAGAGGCTTTCGGGACTGCTGTGGCGACTCTGGTTTTGCGAGGGTTTAGTCATGGCGGGATTTTACGGAAAAATCAAACTGAGGTCGTGCTGGTGAAAGTTCGGAGTCTGTAAAGGAAGGGATTGTGATGGCAAGAGTATTTGAAAGTGGGGACTTGTAGAGGTGTAAGTAGCTACTACACTTCTGCCACTAAATATCTGCGGGGCGAATGAGAATGAGGTTGTTTGCTGTAACTTGGCAGTGCCACTAAATGAGATTGTAGCAAATTTATAGAGACGAAAAACGTGTTTGAACTTTGAGTGTATGGAATTTCTCAGATGTACGACAAATGAAATGAAGACAAAATAGTCCACTTTATCTGATCCCTGTTAATCACAAAGATCATGAGTTTTTTACTTCTCGAAGATTCTTTTGATTCATCGCCCCTTTTCTTCTAGAACTCTATTTCAGTCCACCGCCCCTTTCCCACCGTAACTTGATTAGCATTTGAACTGATCGTAGGTGCCCTTCGTTGAGCTGGACTTTGCAAATGCGACCAGAACTGAGCATCGTATTTCCACAACAGACGGACATGTCACACTCAAGAGGGCAGTGTGCTGATCCTATGGATTATTAAATCTCACTGTTTTGTTGCTTTGTGGGGTGGTTTTTTAATACTGTGGACGCCTTCTTTGCCCGGAAGAATGGTCTTAGAGTGGTTTATCCACCTTTCCTAATTTGCTTTACACTCGATGTTCTTCTCTTCTTAATTTACATTTACTATTAAAATTAGAAGTTATATAAATTAAATGGTGGCAAATATTAATAAGCGTGAATATGTATAAAATGTTTTTTATTATTTTATCTATTTTCTTAATATTAAATAATAATTATATTTTATAATTAGTTTATTTTTATTATTATTATAAAATATTATAAGTTAATATATTGCATTTAAAAAACCATGTAATAAGATTTTACAATGGGAATTTACTCCACTTTTTTTTTGGAGATTGTTAATTTGTTAAATGGTTTTCTTACCAACACTTGACTAATATGAACCACCTTATGAATACCACATGCCAAAAAATCATAACTTTATTTTGTACTTACACTTAATTATATGGTATTTTTTACTTAATGAATTTAATTAAAAAGCAAAAGAAAAAACAAAAATACTTTGTAAATAAATTTTAGCCTTTGATTTATATATATTAATAAGAATATTCTATGGAAGTTAAATCCATACTATCCACCTAATAATTATTGATAATTAAATTAAAATTTTGAAAGCCTTATTAAAAAAAAAAACATACATATTGACATAAATATAATTATGTAGGTGATTTGCATGTGATATGGTTGTGCTCTCCCTTGCTGTCTTAGCAATTATATTCTAGCACAACATTATCCCAACAACTCTCAACTAGAAAGAAACTTATAAATCTCTTATAATTCATTTCAAGGTTAGTTCTATACTTATCCAAAGTGATCCTAAGCATAAAAAGGTGTTCCATAGTTAATGGTAGTTATTAAATCTAACCTAGCTTTTATCTCTTTTTCCATGGTTTTCTACCCATATGTTGAACTTCTTTCCCATATAATTTCATATAGCTTGTCCTAAACATAAGAAGGGGTTCCATAGTTAATGGCAGTTAATAAATTTAACCTAGTCTTTATCTCCTTTTTCATGGTTTTTTCCCCATATATTGATCTTCTTTCCCATATATTTCCATATAACTTGGCTAAAGGGGGGATAATCATAATGGTCATATAATTAGAGAGATTGTTTTTATTCTCATCTTTTAAAAGTAAGTACAATAAGACTTTGAGTTAATGGTTTAGAGAAGCCCTACAAGATTGTTAAATTGAAGAGATTGTTGCTATGGGGGATGAGAATAAGCCCTCCAATTTTCAAAAATGTTTGTTTCATATCTTTCATTGTCCTTAGATTTCCCTCTTTCTAATTACGTAACTATAAACTCTATGCCTATTATAGAAGAAATTTCTTCTTCTAAAGAATGTCTTTGAATGTTTTCCACAACGTTAAGAAATTCATAAAATATTTCGAAGTGGAAATTCTGGTCATTATTTTTTTCTTTTTGTTATTTTACCACATTTTCCTTATAATTTTAGCTTTGTATTTATCTATCTTTCATTTTTTAACAACTTGTTAAAAGCATCCCTGATGGATTTTATAATAATATTACACTCTTTATCATACAAGGGTTGGTCATTCTATTTTCCTTTTTACACAACACCTTGATAGCAAACTTGTTACTTGAAGTAGAGATGGTTGTCATAAAATTATGATAAGATTTACAATATTGACCTTATTTGATATGATATTATATCTATTATTTAAATCCTTAGAAAAAAAAATTATCTTTATCTTTGTTGAAGATCAAGTGCTTTCAGTTATCAAAATTCTCTTCAATGGGGCTTTTGTGCTTAACAAACTTTAGAGTTAGGATTAAAGGTGGGCGCTAGCACAAAGACATTTGCTTCAAAAATGGCAATGGTGACATCATGAGTGTGCTCACATAGGAACAAGGTTGCATTCTTAAAAACATGCACACACTCCCAATCATATTACCTTGGTACTCCCTGAACCGCTACACATGCTTGCCAACTTGGATTTTTTAGAAACGTGATATCATTTCAAAAACATGTATGCTTTCAAAATTGTATGTGTGTTTTCGAAAGTGCATGTGCTTATGTATGTTTTCAATAGTGTGTATGCTTTTGAATGCATATGTACACTTTTATGTCTATGATCTTTGAGAGGCGAGGGGGGAGGGAGGGAGGAAGAGAGAGATTGAGCTTGTTGGGGTGGAGTTTTACGAAGGAGGGACTAAGGGAGGCAAGGAGGGAAGGATAGAGGAGGAGAGGAAGGAAGAGGAATGTGGGTGGTTAGAGAGAGAGAGAGAAGGAGATAGGGGTAAAGAGAGAGAGGGTAAGAGAGGTGGATAATGGGGAAGGGCGAGAGAGGGAGAATGGACAAGTGGGGGAGATAGTGAAAGAGGGAGAGGGGGGGGAGAGAAACAATGGAAGGGAGAGAAAGAAAGAATGCAAGGGAGAAGGGGGGGCAACGATAGAAAGATAGAGTGAGAGTGGTGGGAGATAAAGGGGAGAGAGATATAGAGGGAGGGAAAGTGGGAGGGACATAATGAGAGAAAGGAAAGGGGGAAGGGAGAGAGGGAGAGAGAGGTAAAGAGAGAGATAGTTTGGGGTGAGAGAGAGATAGAAGAGGGTTGGTAGTGAGGGAGCTAAGGAGGGAAGGAAGAAGAGAGCAAGGGAGAAGCATGAAGGTCTAGAGAGAGGGAGAGAGATCAAGGGGAAGGGAAGGAGAGAAGGAAAGATGTAGAGAGAGGGAGAGGGAAAGGTAGAAGTAAGAGAAAGAGGTAGGGTAGAGAGGGGAGGAGGAAGAAAGAGTGGTGAAGAGAAAAAGGTAAGGAATAGTGAGGAAGGAAGAGAGAGAGAGAGAGGAAGAGAGGCAAAGGGAGGAAGAGAGGTAGAGGGAGAAAGGAAGAAAGAGGGAGGGAGGAAGACAAAGAGGTAAAGAGGGAAAGAATGGGGGGATATTGGGGAAGGGGGAGAGAGAGAGAGAGATGAAGTGTTTATAAGAGAAAGAGGATGGGAGGGATGTTTATAGAGAAGAGGAGAGGGAGAGAAGGAATGAGGGATGAGGAGAGAGATAGAGATTTGGGGGACTTATTGTGAAGGAGGGACTGAGGGAGGTAGAGAGGGATAGAGAAAGAGAGGAAGAGAAAGGGAGGAATTTTGAGAAAGAGGGAGAGTGAGGTAGGGAAGGGAGAGAAAGGAAGTGAATGAGAGAGGGGGGGAGAGAAGTGCAGAGATTTATGTGTGAGAGAGAGTGAGAGAGATGTAGAGAGATGGAGAAAGAAGAGGAAGGAGAGAGAGAGATGGAGGGAGAGAGGGAAGGAGTGAGAGAGGGAAGGAGTGAGAGAGAGTGTGTGTTGTGGGAGAGAGGAGATAAAGAGGGTGAAAATAGTGATAAGTTAGAAAGAGAAAGAGAGGAAGATAGATAGATGAAGAAGGAAAGTGGGGGAAAATAGTGATGGGAGAGGGAGGGAGAACAGAGGAAAGGGGGAGAGTGGGAGAGAGAAAAAGAGGAACAAGGAGAGGTGGGAAGAGATTGAGTGAGGATGTAATAGACATAGAGGGAGGGAGAGTGGTGGGAGATAGAGGGGGCTCTCTCTCTTCTCTTTATATATATATTATTTTTTTTATTCCTTCTCTAGGTTTCTCTTCTTTTTTTCCCTTCTATCAATACTTCTCTCTCCCTCCTCCATATCCATATCTATATCTATCTTCCTCCCTATCTCCTTCTATCTTATGCTGCCTCATTCCTTTCATCTCTCTCCATCTCTCCCCCACCATCACTCTCTCTATCTCTCACTCTTCCTCTCCCTCCCTCACTCCCCCACTCCCTCCTTCAATGCCTCCTTCATAACAACCCCCATCCAACTCTCTATCTCTCTCTCTCTCTCTCTATCTATCTTTCTCTCTCTCCCATTTATCTTTGTCTATATCTCCCTACCTCGCTTCTTATCTATTTATCTTTCTCACTCCCTCATTATCTCTCCCCTCTCTCCCCCATCTCTCTCTCTCTCTCTTTCTCTCTCTCTCACACACACACACACACCCCTATCTCTCTCTATCTCCTTCCCTCCCTCCTTCCACTCCCTCCCTAAAGACCACCCCGCTCTCTCTCCCACTTCCTCTCTTTCTCTATCCTCCCTTAATCCCTCCTTCAAAACAACCCCAATTAAGCTCTCTCTCTCTCT
>APFE030711357.1:0-13499 GCA_000404065.3 Pinus taeda
AGAGAATTAGTGAACAATGGAGAAATCGTCCTAGAACATTGCAGGACACAAGAACAGGTTGCAGACATCTTGACAAAGCCATTGGATCATAAAAGCTTTGAATTTTTGAGGAAGTGTCTAGGTATGACCGAATGCCCAGCAGGTGAAATTAAAGGGGAGTGTTAAATTTATAATTTCACCGTGCACGCGGGTCAGCAGTCAACGGAATGTGCAAACCACCTAGCAGCAAACCTAAACCGCCAGGAAGATATCGCACCGCTTTAGGCATAAAGCTGTTTCCGTACGATGGTGCTCCGATGCAGACATCTGGACAACCGTGACATCATCACCTGACATCCATCGGAAGGTATCTTTCGGTCAACTCACCTCTTCCGATATTGTTTTCACCCGTCCGATGACCTCCAGCTTTTACCGCCGTTGATTTACCAAAGTTGCACGATGGTTTAAAGTACAGTCAGAAGAGTGTTCCGATATGCATCCTCCGCCGTTTGATTAAAGCCTTCTCTCTCCACCTTTCGATTCAAGGAAAGGTATCCGCCGGTTAAACTCTCAAAGTACATACAGGGGTCTGATTAAAATTAATGCAACGTGGACCTGGACCATACTTTGTAATAATTTTATGACATGTTTTGGTAAAGTTTTAATGTCTTTCCTAGGGCGAGTTAATACGGAGTATGGGTCGAAACCATAATGTAAGTGTTTTTTTATTTCTTTTTGGGATATGTTTTTAATAGGAGCGTTGACTCCATTGTTGTTGTATTTTTTTTATTACACACGAGGATTAAAAAATGTGTTGTTGTATTTTTTTTATTACACACGAGGATTAAAAAATGTAATGTGTAATGGAGAGTTGCACACGGGAAAAGAAAGAACCTCTGTTCCTCTGTTCGCAGCAGCGAGAAGAAAAACCACACAGTTGGTAAAACGAATATGTAATAGAGTTCATTGTTGAATAGGAATGAAAATGCACCAGCCTAAAAATGTTTTGTTTGTAATGTAAATGAAATGCAAAGAATGCACAGCAGTGCAGAAGGAGAAAGTAAATGAAGAAAACCAGTGGACAGTTTTGTTGAAAACCATGAATTGTTTCACACAGGTGAAAAGGTAAATCTGTAAATCCCTGTAAGTTTTGTTTTCACACAGCAGTGAATGTAAATGAAATATTTACACACAGTGGTGTAAAATTTCATAGGAGGCAGAGTAACTTTTGTGAAAATGTTTTGGTGAATCCCTCTGAGTGAAAGAGGATGAATATGTAAGTGTTTTTGTTTAATGAATAGAAATCATGGTGGAATACTGTGTCCTGTGTAATTAATTTTAAAAAAAATTCTCTGTAAAAAAGATCCTGGAGCAAAGGAAACAGAGCATTGCCTCTGTGATTTATATTTTGTGGTTTTGGTATTTTTCCATTTCAAAAATACCCAACAATCATAATATTTCAGGCTCAAAATTCAGACGAAATCAATGTCCAGAGAGCAGTTAGGGCTAGAGAAGTACATGTGGTAAAAGCAGGGAATGGTGTTGTGATGCTGGAAACTGGCGTGGTTCCTAGAAGACGTCTGGTTGTATATGAAGGACGCAGAGAAGGGTTTAATCTTGCGGAACTGTGGCATCAAGATTCCAAGTTTTCTGCAAATGAATCCTCGGTGCTCACCTTCATAGCTGCAGGAGACGATCCTTACAACTTTATGGCAATGAAAACCGAGGAACCAGAATGGAAATGGACAGAGCACGAAACGTGTCGTTTCACACATCCCTCGCTCAATTTTTCATTTATAATAGAGGGTGACAAGTTTATGAAGATTACGAGTTTGTTGCCACAGTTGCCATTGCCGTTGCGATTCGCGAATTCCATTCGCATGCGATTGCCCTATATGGTTGCCACGGAATTGGTAGATGTAAACTCAAGGAGGCAGATTAATCAGTCGTCGCCTATTTCGTGGGAGATTCGTCACGTGCTTCCTCACGTGGCATTCGGGCTGACGCATGTGTTCGAATGGGGGGATGGAATAATATATATGGTGTTTCTGGGCGATAAGAATAATGGTCACATCGATTTAGGGGCCCGGACGATAGAAGATATGAATCCCGAGCGATTACAGTTTGCAGCGTCTTACTGGCACAAACTTACAGGCCCAAAGGGATTCGACAATAATAATAATGATTGTCGCACAATCTGTGAGTGGTTGACAAATTTCTTACTGCCTCACATATATGCTACTAATACCAGCTTCCAGTATGACCAGGTACAGCTGATATCTTCTCATAGCCGTGACTTGTACATCATCAGAAGAGAAAAATCTGGGAAACGGATTCTTGTGGAGTTGTGGTTGGATGGGGAGAACATGTGTGGAAATCCTGTTCGTTTGATTGCTCGGGCAGCTGGTTATGCATTGCATGTGGGTTCCTTCTGTGTTTGGCGATTAGGTGCGCAGCATTTTGGTGTTGATAGTATTTTGGTTTTGGCCAAACTTCGTGACACTGAAGCAGGAGCTTGGTGGAACGTACAAAGGCGAGGTCCATCCGCTATTGTGGTTAGCCATGGGATGGTTAAGGGAATTAATGATGGAACGCGCTTTTCCCTAGTACGACACCTCCAATCAAACTAGAGTCATAAAATCTCATGGAGCAAGGCGGACTGTATTCATTATCAGACGCACCGGAATTTCTTCCTCCAACATTTTTGGTTACAATATCTGCAGTTAAATTGAGTCTCATAGCATTTCTGCTTTCATGTTTTTTGTGTTATCACCTTGATTGTGACTTGTAACTGGAGATTTGAGGGTACAGCCAACATCATCGGTTGATTCTAGAGGTTAGCGTCTGTATGAGCGCTAGTAGCGACTTTAATGTTTGATTTTGAATTTGGCATGTCCATAGAATTGTTGAGCCAGATTTACAGCAAGTTTTGGATTGTAGGGCAAAAGTTTGGTTTTAGTTTTATTTGGATGGTCATATCGCTGAGGTAATCTTTTTCGTTAGTCAATTAAATCTTAGTTTCAGATTTATTTAGATATTATATATATATATTATTGGGTGAAAATGTATATTATATCTATATATATATATTATTTGGTGAAAATGTAGGTATTGAGCAGCTTTATCAGTTTATTTGGCAACTAAAATGTATATATGTAATTAGTGAATACTGCTATATGATTACCATCGTTACACCCTTTGGCATGTGTAGATATTGAGCAGCGTTATAACTGTTTTCACTAAAATGCATATATATAATTATATACTGCTATATGATTACCATCGTTACATCTTTTGGCATTACATGCATATTGTTGGTTTGTTATAACTGTTTTCTTTTATATGCCTTATATATATTTATTTATTTATTGAGTTCGACTTCTGAGTAAATATGGTTTGAACAATTATATAGATATATGTTTCTATGGCTTCTTGGTTGTTTTGTTAGTTTCTTTCCACAACAAGGGTTTTTACAAGAATTAAATCTATGGATGATTACGTCATTGCATGCATTTGTATTCATATCGAGATTGTTTATTGTAATGGTTATTCATTTCCATTATAGTTTGGTTACGCCAAATCTCGGGTTGTTTCTCTGTTTACTTGTGGTTTCGAATCTACATCACATGTTCTTGTTTAATCTTTACAGTACTTGCAAATTATGATATATATATATATATATATACAGGATGGATGTTTTTCTAAATTATGTCTTGTTAATATTGACCCAGAGGAGGACTAAACCCAAGTTCTGGTTTTCCTAGGACAAGGGTCTCAGCTTCTAACAACATTAAACATTCTTGTAAGAGTAATAATGTTTAACTAATGTTAAAAATATTCAGTTTGGTTGTTTATTATGATATTCGTCTCGGTATGGTTGTACTTCTTAAGTTTCATGAGGGTGTACACCAAAACCATATCTCTATTCCCTTAATTTGGGTTCCCCTCTCTTGCACTTCTAGGTTTTGTTAACATTTTTCTGTTTCTTCTATTAATAGTTTCTGTCTCTCCTATTAACAACCATGAAAAGAAGACAAACCTTTAACTCATACAATCAGGCTATACCTAGGGTTTCTTGTGTGAGTAGCCAAGTTTAAGTTCTTTAGTGCTACCAACTTATTTGTGACTCATCGGTGTTTAAATCCTGCAAAGAAGTAAGACTATTGTTGTTTACATACAGGGGATTTATAAATAAGCTTGTTCGCATCCTTCATGTTTCATAAAGAGGTTTAAGAGTTCATTTAACTTACAAACTTAACCAAATAGGTAGTAACCAATATTTTAACCATGAAAAACTGTTTAAGAGCAGTCGTGCCTATAGTTCCATTATACAATTCATTTATAATATCAGTGACACAGAATATTCTTAAAAAAAGTAACATCCACAGAGGAACAGATACACTTATCTCTTGATACAACAAGACTGATATGGTCCACCCAACCCTGAGAAGGGGAATAACATCCACTTCTTCCCCCGAGCTCCTCCCTAGAGTAGTAAACAACAATTTTTCTGGTGAAATCAATGTTAGGCATCAAGACCATAGGCTAGCCTAAAATTCTTGCATGTATCAAAGTTCTCCACTTGCTCATGTCTAGCTCTGGATACCTCCTAGGCAACATCCTGCTATTACACAGACTTCACCACTTTTATTTTTCCAAGAACAGAACCCCTTCTCTTCACTAAGATTCCCTTTTATCTCTAGATTAGAAGGTATCTGTCTTCAACTGCTTTTAACTACTCTAGAGTTTGGAATTCATTTTTTGAGTCAACCTTCTTGAATTTTGAATTTCTTCACAATCAATCATTATTTCATTTAAAAAATTAATCCAAATTTTCACTGGATTCTACCACTCTTTACAATAATCAAACTAAATGCAACATAAAGTAAATGCTTGTAATTAATTTTACACTAGGGTGTCACATCTTCCCCCCTCAAGAAAAACACCATCCTTAGTGTTTTACTCCCGGCCCTTCAACGATTCAGGATAAGCCTGTCATAAAATGTTTGTCTTCCCAGGTGGCCTCGTCTGGGCTAAAATGCTTCCACTGCACTCTAACCTGGATGGTAGCTCGCCTCTGTAACATTGTTTGTCTTTGACCGAGAATGTGTAGAGGCTCTAGCAGGAACTCTCCGTCTGGTTTCACCTGACAATCATCCAATTCATGATCAATTTAATTTATCATAAAAGTAAATATTTTCATACCATTAGAATCATCTATATACTTACTTGGAAATCCTACCATTTAATTATGTGCCTGGAATCATACACATATTTATTTAATAATGAAATGTGCCTCTACCTCTGCCACATACACCTATGCCTTCACCTCCATCTCCACCTCTGCATCAACCATTCAACATGGGAAATGTAATGAAGATGTCGATCTTTAAAGGGGTTGGGAGCGAAGACCCCAAGAAATTCTGGTTTGCTGCAAATGCTTTGTAAACAACACAGCAGATCTGTTAAAATTGGAAAATATGGCCAAACTCCATGTGGGTCATCTTATTTATGGCAGCTAATATTTTTCTTGGATCCCTCTCATCGAGAGGTGTAGGATTGATTTAAAGATCATCCGATTCCAATAAGTATTCATGGAGTTATGAATTTATTTGTGTTTATAGACAATTCGTCAAGGTCGGCTAGCAACCAAATAAACCCCACTTGAGAGTCATTTTACACACACACTTCACTCTTTATTTCTCCCCACTTGTTTTGGATTTTAGTGGAAGAGAAATCTAAGAGAGGAAGCCCTAAAATGCAGAAGGGAAAGGAGCCCTAGTATGAAGCCCTAGACACATTCTCTACAAGACCTAACGCATTCCTAAGGAGGATGCCCTAATGAAGTCCTAAGAAGGAGGATCTATGCAGCTATGGAGGAGGTCTTAGAAGCCCTATCTGCAGTCCTAGCAAGCCCTAGCCTATGAAAGCTCTACGCATCCATTTGTCGAGGAAGAGAGCTTGTTGAAGGAGGATAATTCCCTGTGGTAGCTGCAACAAGAAGAGGCAGGGACAACGTGTAAAATGAGGACTATTTTACGTCTATTCCAAGGGTCTGAAGTGCTGGAGAAGGGGCCTAGTTCCCTTGCTAGAAGAGCTGCCAGCATAGGATAGTTTTGAGGTCACTTTGGAGGGGTGCAGATCCATGGAAAGGCAGTTGTAACCCTACACAATCTTGTTGTAGGGTGCCGCAATAAATTACAGGCAGGCCAAAGGGTAGACAAGGGCTAGGGCACCCCAGAATTGAAGCAGCCACCCTTGGCTCCTCAAAGAAGGGAAGCCACATTTCTTGGGAGTGTTTTTGGGCACAAAAATAAGGCTGGTTAAGGAATATTGTGTGCCCTAACTAGACCTAGTTTGCTGCAACCAAACAAACCTCAAAACTGTGAACTAGTACACACTTATTGTAGCAACGTTTGTATGGTGTGTTGGAAGCTAGATACATGGGACAACAAGGTCACTTGGTGGAGCATAGCAAATAGGACAACAAGCAATGACATGGTACAACAAGGCTACAATGGGACAACAACAATCATGGTGCTACAAACTCATCAGGACAAAAACAAGGTACAACATGCAAACTAGGACAACTAGGCAAGTGTGCTTAGTACAGCATGGTAAATGGGAGAACTAGGCAATGGTGCTTGGCGCAAAAAGAAAATGGGACAACAATGCTATGATGTTTGTTGGAGCATAGCAAATGGGACAACAATATGCCAAACATGGAATGCCAATGTCACTAACAATGGGATAGTAGCAATGGCACATAAAACAGTTGTGGTAGCATGGTGCAGCAATGACACATGGGACAACAGTGGCAGCATAAGGTGCAACACTATGATGTGTGCAACATGGTTATGAGGTCCAACATAGTGATGATGGGTGCAACATGGTAAGCTGCAACAAGATGATGAGATGCAACACAATGATAGGTGAAGGAGTCACCTTGGAGAATCAGTTGAAGCAGCATCTATTCAACTGATTTCAACCATCTCATGTATCATCTTCTTAGATATGATCTATGCTCTTATTTGGATAAGTCAAAGTGTTGACTTTTGTTGTATATGTACTATCTCTCTCTCTCTCTACTAAACTATTAAAGAACATATAAGAGTAATTGATCAAGGGTTTCCACACATTAGGGTTTGTCCCTAGCTCGTGCCACATCTTATATCCTCTTGTCTTGGCTTGTCTTATGTGATCTTTGTTTATGTTCTATCTGCAATTTACTTTAATGCTGATGTAATTGTTAATCTGGGAAAGATATTGAGCTAACTGTAAAATTGAAATAAATTTCTCTAAGCATAGAACATGCCTAAAATTAACAAGATCGCTAATGATAATCTAAAGAAAGCGCAACTGATCACAACACTGCAGGATAGGGTGCTAACTTGGTATATCAAGTTCTGTCAAGACAGACCTGGCATGACGTTGGCATAGACTGAGCAAGCATTAAACAGTGAGTTTCAGAAGCCTACTAGTCTTAGGAACATTTTGTCACAAAGTTTAAGGAGATACAACAAATGGTAAATGAATCCTTGTGGGACTTCGATCAAAGGCTAAAATGCCTGATCCGGCAGGCTAATATGAACATCAGGGAGGATCAACACGGAGACTAGTACATTGCTTCATTGTTGCCCCACCTAAGATTACCATTATCGCAATAGAAGGTAGGAACACAAGCAGAGGCTGTGGAAATCGCGATGAGGTTGGAAGCCTCACCAGTATGAGATACAAATGTTGTGGTACAACAGATTCACTCGCAACTAGCAAGTTTACACATGGAATTGTAGAGCTCAAAAATAGGAAATGAAGCTCAGCCAGAGGTGCACGCTGAAGTATGGTGTATAAAATCCAAAGAGAAAGGACATGATAAGGATCATTGCCATGTTTATTAGAATTACGTGATTAGAGGAGGTCTTGTGCCTCTAAATCCTAAAAATATCATAGGACCGAACACGAGAGTACCATTATGGTACACTATCTATCAGGAAGCACGAAAATGATAATTGTCACCTCTTGCAGAAGTTTGTTCAGACACCGCAACAATTGTTTTGTACCTTCTGTAAATCGGTTGGACATGATGAATGAAACCACTGAAGCTATGAACTAATGATGGAGTGGACTCCTACATATCGGATGTAGGCAAAAAATCAGCTTCCGGACCAGGGAGCAGATGCAACATGTGGAGGATTCGAAGGCTGAGGGAGAGGAAGAGGCGGAGGGGATGGCAGAGGTCGTGGATAGGTTATTTGTTATAATTTTGGAAAAGCTATACATTTTGCACACGATTGCTAGAACCCCACACTTCCATCATGTCAATATTGCAAATAGTTCGATCATGTGATAGAAGATTGCCCAATGTTGATTGCCAAGATGTAAGAGAAGGATGCAACAGCCTATGCAAAATATTTGAATGATGAGGGAAGAGCCTTGTGAAGAGGATCACAACATCAATATCATAACGCATAGTGGTATTGCTACAAGAGAAGATAAAGGAAAGTGGCTAGAAACTAAGGGATGGGTGCATAAGGCTGCTGAAAAGGAAGTTAGGTTTGACCTCAACTGGGCTAAAGAAACTTTCATGGAAGCTAAGAAGAACTTAGTTGAGGCTTCTACATCGGGGAGTCAGGAAAAACTAGTTGGAAATTGTGAAGTGTAGGACGTGGATCCTTTGCTGTTAGCCATGTTCCTCAAAACGTGTATGAAGTTGTTAAGGGATTAGAAGGTGGTATAAGGGCTCCAAGAGTTAATTGAATTTTGTACGGGAAAAATTAAGGTTCATTCATAATGGGTAAACATAAGAAGCAAATCGGGCTCGAGATGAGGCTAACCACATAGATTGGGGAGTACAAAATGGACCAAGTCATCTTGGATTTGGGTTTTGATGTGAATGTACTACCTAAGAAGACATGAGAAAGGATGGGAAGACCTGCGCTACAATGGTCTCCTATACAATTACACATGGCCAATCAACAGAAGATCATTCCTATGGAGCGCTTGTATGGGTTAACAGTTGACATTGAAGGTGCAAGTGCTTTAGCTAACTTTGAAGTGATTGAAATAGTGGATGAAAACAATCCTTACCCTGTGCTACTAGGAATCGATTGGGCCTTTGACATGGATGCAGTGATTAATATGAAGAAGTGAAGGATGACATTTGAAAAGAAGGTGCTTAGAGCTATTGTGCCAGTAGATCTTGCTGAAGGAGGGCGGTACACTGCACTGGTTCATGTTTATGAGGAGGATGATGATCTAGATTAGATATACAAGATAACTGCGCATGATGAAGATTGGATCAATCCCACTATGGATTGACAGATCACGTGAGATAGAGGCAACTCATGTACCTCAGACTTAGATGAAGAGCTTGAACATTGACATAATAGGTTGCATGAGGTCTCTACGCTACATTGCAATATGATGACCAAGTCGCTGCGGTGTGTATCTATTGAGGTAAGAAAAATTCCGCAATATGATGACTTAAATGATGTTGCATGAATACCGGGACTGGTTTCCTACTAAGTTCTTGGACCTGAAGGGAATAGTAGGGGATCTAGGAGTGATGAAGAGCACTTTAAATCCCGATGTGAATCTCGTGAAATAGAGACCTTATAGACTGAATCCCAAGTATAAGGAAAAGGTGCGCAAAGAACTAGACAAAATGTTGGAAGTAGGAATTATTGAGCTAGTAGAAGAATCTGATTGGGTGAGCCCTATGGTAGTTCAAGAGAAGAAACAATAGGGTGAAATTAGAATATGCACGTACCCGAGGAAGTTCAATGATGCATGCATTCATGACCCATTCTTAACACCATTTATGGACGAGGTTTTGGATAATGTTGGAGGGTAGGAAGATTATTCGTTCACTAATGGGTTCTCAAGGTATCATCAGATTAAGATCACGCTAGAGGATCGTAGTAAGATGACCTTCGTGATGGAGTGGGGATGCTTCTAGTACACAGTCATGCCATTCAGGCCGAAGAATGTGCCCGCAATCGTTTCAAGAGTTGTAATTGTAGTGTTCAAAGAATTCATCCATAAATTGTTAGAAGTGTATTTTGATGACTGGTTTGGATTGGCAAAATGCCATGTTGCAAGTTTGCACCTCATGTTGGATACTTGTTGTAGATACCAAATTGCTTTAAATTTGAAGAAGTGTATCTTTTGTGTGCCTTATGGGATATTGTTAGGACATGTGGTCTTCAAGCAAGGATTAATGGTAGATCCTATGAAGATACCAGTGATTGTCAATTTAGAGGCTCTGAAGAATGTAAAGCAACAATGCACAACGTTGGGGCACATAGGTTACTATAGAAAGTTCATAAAATATTATGCACAGATAACTGCGCTAATGGAGAAATTACTGAAGAAGGACGTGACCTTTTGTTGGGACGAAGAGTGCCAGTGTAGTCTGGATGTATTAAAGGAAAAGATGGTGATTGTGCCTATTTGGTGTTTCTCGATTGGAAGAAAAAATTTCTTGTGCATGAGGATGCCTCTTATATTACATTGGGTGTGGTATTGACCTAATTGAGAAAAGGTGAGATAGATCAACCTATATCTTTCGCGAGCAGGAAATTGTCAAAGGTTGAGAATAATTATTCGACTACAGAGCACAAAGGATTGGTGATGGGCTATGCGCTGAAGAAGTTTCGACATTACCTGTCAGGTGCAAATTTCAAAATGTACACAGATCACTCCACTCTTAAGTACCTGCTCAACAAGCTCATGTTGGGGGGGAATATTTGTAGGTGGTTATTGTTGTTTTAGGAATATGAATTTGAGGTAATTGTGAAGTCTAGATGATTGAATGCGGGACCAGATCATCTATCCTAAATTGAGACAGGAGAAGAACCAACTAGTTTGGAAGAAGGGTTGCCAGATGGACAACTCTTTGCTGTATGGTTCGACGGTGATCACTTTGCTGATATAATTCATTTTCTAACTACTGGAACAACCCCGAAAGGATACTCTACTCAATGGAAGGAGTTGGTGGTTCGTGCTCCTAACTTTTCTATGATTGCGGGACACTTATATAAGATGGGTACTAACGAAATATTGTGTTGATACATTCCAGAGTTTGAACGATCTAGTATCCCCACCGAAGCACATGGAGGAGTGGTGGGAGGAAACTATGCAGGAAAAGCAATTGCGCAAAAGATTCTGCGTGCTGGTTTGTGGTGGCTGATGACACATAAGGATTCTAAAGCATATTGCATGGCTTGTGATTCTTATCAAAGGATGAGGAAGCCATCATGAAGGGATGAATTTCCCTTGAATCCTCAGATTTCATTTCAGGCGTTTGATAAATGGGCAATTGATTTTGTGGGAGAAATACATCCACCAAGAAAAACGATGGGCCCGCTATAGATTATTACTGCAATGGAATATTTGACAAGATGGGCAGAAACACAACCAGTGAAGGACTGTAGCACTGCTACGACCACGAAGTTATTATTTTAGTATGTCTTAACAAGGTTTGGGTGTCCTAAGATACTTATGAGTGATAGAGGTACGCATTTTCTGAATGAAACTATTGTCGTGATGCTCGAAGAATTTCAGGTTTATAATCAAAAGATTACGCCCTATCATCCTCAAGAAAATGGTACTCTTGAAGCATTTAATAAAATTATGGAAAACACATTGACAAAGGTTTGCAATGCGTAGAGGAATGATTGGGATGTGTGCATACCAATGATCCTATGGCCATACAGGACAACCTGTAAAACGCTAATAGGTCAAACCCCGTTAAGTTTAGTCTATGAGATTGAGGCTATAATATCCATGGAGTATATTGTGTCGAGTTTACGGATTGCAGCATTGACTAATATGGTGGACTACGAGACTATGGAGGAGTGCCTCACGTAGTTGATGGAATTAGAACAGGACATGTTTCTAGCAAGATTTAACCAATATATGAAAAAGGAATGTGAGAAGGTTTCACATGATTGACATATTAAGTTGCACACGTTCAAGGTGAATGAATTCGTCCTAATATATGATAGCAAGTTCACGAAATTCCCTGGAAAGTTTCAAATGCATTGGTTGGGGCCTTATGTGGTTAAGGAAATTATAGGTGGAGGCGCAGTTCAACTCGTGAAGCTAAATGGGGAAATGTTATGGGAAGAGTCAATGGGAGTCGACTAAAGTTATATCAAGGGATGTTGGCCTGCAGTAGAAAAGTTTGTTGTTTGAAAAATTATTTGTAAGATCTGTTTTCTGAAACCTATGAACAAAGAAGATTAGGAGGAACTTCTATCAACACAAGCATTCACAAATTTACCTGAGTGGAAGCGTGAGCTTATCTTTGAGAAAATGACTGGAACTAATCCCACAGAAGCTACAAGTTTTGAAGCCATTGTCTCTCAAGTTGCCTCCCCTAAAGTCACATCAGTGGAAGCTATGCCATTTGTGCCTATGGCACCAAGGTCGCTTAGGCCGAAATCATATGCTACCAAAGAGAAATAGAAGAAACCACAGACTATACCGATGAGGCAGTCATTGAGGAAGAACCTTGCGGAGGTTCAACAAAAAGGAAAAATGGACAAATCCAAGTAGCCACATGAACCATTGGATTTGGACGAAGAGGAGCTTCGCGAAGGGGTTGAAGAGTTAGATGCTAAGGAGGGTGAGCCTATTACTAGGCTCCTGGATTATATCCCTCCGCGAAAGGGCAAAGCGAAGGTCTTGAAAGATCCTAATTTTGGCAAGTTTATGGTCTCTACACCACTATTACCAGAGAAATTTCCATTTGAAGGCGCGCAGTTAGAGAGCATTCCCACCCTCAAAATGGAGGATTAGGATCTAGATGATCACGAGAAATTCCTGCACATGGCGACAAACAAATATTTGGAAAATATATACTATGAGGAGACTGGAGTCACGTGATTAGAGACTATGAAGTGGGTTGCAAGGGTTGAAAAAATGGGTTGTTGAATAAGCTATGGGTGCCACATTTTAGATGAACCACTATCAGCACAATGTGCGTATGCCAATTGTTTACGCTGGTGTATGATGGGTGTCTCTAGCTGGGAGAGCCCATCCCATGAAGGAGTTTGGATCCCGTGAAGGAGTTTGGAGGCAAGAGTCAAGGGAAACAAATCGCAGACAAAATGAAGCGCCAATATGGCTTAGTGAAGAATTTGTGTGGATACTCTATTTGTTCCATCACTAATAGGGCAGAGTAGTTTGGCGCCCATATTTTGGATTGTAAGATTATGAGAAAGTATCGTGCAGATGAGGTGTCGGCGAAAGTCATTTCCTTGACTACGCAATACGTGAAGGGGGTGCATTACAACTGGGCACAATACCTCTACAAAGAGTTCCTGTTGAATTGTCGTGAAGCACAGGACAACAGAAAGACATTCCATTATGTCGGGCTACTGTTATTGATTTCCCTCTTCATGTGGAGGCTCCCAGAGGACAATCAGTTCCCTCCACAGGATGAGGATTTACTAGAGGTAGTGAAGTTCGTTGTGGGCAATAAAGGACCCAGAAAGGGTTATGGAAACAAAGAT
>APFE030711361.1:0-13841 GCA_000404065.3 Pinus taeda
TTTGTCACACGGAATGGGTCGAGGTTGCGGACAAGATTGACCTTCCTAGTATCTAAAGATATCTAGTGACAAGCAAGCCAATCAAAAACTATCTTTCTCTAAATATGCAATTAAAAACAAAGGCAAACAAGTGTTTTAGGCCTGCCTTGGGTCCAATGCAAGTTTGTGGAAGCCTCGCTCCCTCACTCCAAATGAGCTTCCTTGAAGTAAGTCTGCAAACACAAACAAGCAAACAAATTAAATAGCACCTGAAAAGGCATTATCATAAAGCATATTCATCATAATAATCAAGGAGATTATGAAACAAACCACATAAGACAATTTGTTGAGAAAAATGAATCTGATTGTATTAATTCAAATCAAAGAAGAACTTTACAACCTGTGCCTTCATGTTGTACAAGCTCCTCCCAGGGTCGGACAAGAAGTCTCCTCTACTTTGACAAGCTTCACTCACTTCCCAATGAAACCAAAAGGTATGTGATCTCTCCTCTCAAGTTTAACTAGGAAGTCCCAATTCCATCATCATTTACCCTAAAAAATGTTCATCTTCTAACCTCCCCAGCAACTGACCCAATGCCTCAATTTATAGTGCAATGGAGGGAAGTTACTAGGTCCTCCTTCAAAGGGATAAATCCCTCCTCCAAAGGGATAGCTCCTCCTATCAAGGGATTAGCTCCTTCCCTTTTGGGATGCATGAACCACCTTGGAGCGAACAATCCACATCAATATTCCTTCTAGAATCATCTAGAATTAACCCAAAGTGAGTTTTTAGAATAAACTTGCGCCTTTTTGACTTTTACAGGGGTACGCACCCACCCCTTTATAGACAGAGCATGTAGATACGCAGGTAATATGAACAAAGGGTGCAGGCCCGTTGGCAAAAGTGAGAGAAAGTGCGGAACCAGAGCTTTATTGATTTTTAATGTCTTTCTCTCATTTGCAAAGCTTGACATGAAGAGTTGAGGTCTGAGACTTGCTTATGAGGACAATATAAGTGATGATAGACCCATACTAACTGCAAATAGTCATGGTGACGATATTTTTGTGTAACACTCATAGTCATAGACCAGTTCAGTATAGCACGATCCTTCTGCATGGTCCAATGGTACAACAACACGGATTGATTTCCTCTCAAACGACATTGTCCACTTCATCAAATTGATGACCCCATTCATGTCAATAGCCCAATCAATACCAAGGAGCATGGGGTATGGATTGTTGTCATCAACAATCTCTATTACTTCAAAATTAGTTAGCACGCTCACACCTTCTATATCTACGGTCACTCCATGTAATCATCCCATAGGGATAGTATTTTGTTGGTTCACCATCCTTAACTGAATAGAAGACCACTATAGTGTAGGCCTCCCCATTCTCTCCCATGTCTGTTTAGGCAAAAATTTCGCATCAAATCCTAGATCCAAAATAACTTGGTCCATCTCATAGTCTTCTATTTGTGTGGTGAGCCTCATCTCACACCCTATCCTTGCCTTATGTTTGCCAATATTTCTAACTACCTGGTGTCCTTCAGGATAGTTTTCCTTCCCAACGCACTTATTTATCAATTCTTGTAGCCTTTTCACAACCTTTCTATCGCACAGTAGCTTCATACAAGTATCCAAGAAGGTGGTAAGCATAGAGGGGTCAACCTTCGTAAGTGCACCGATTGCTGGCAGTTTGTCCTGACTACCTGAGGTAGAGGCCTCAACAAAGAATTTCTTCGCCTCCATAACTGTTTCCTTCACACACTCCAGATCAAACCCAACCTCCTTTTCTTGGGCCTTGCGAAGCCACCCACATTCTTTAGGTTGTTTTCCTTTATCATCACCAATCGTTATTCCTCTTCATAGCACGATATTCACATTTGGATCTTCCTCGCGAGGCTCAGCCATCATCATTTGTAAGTTTTGGGTAGGATGTTGAGGTTGCACCTTCTTCTCCTACATCTTGGCTATCAACACAGGGAATTATTCTATTGTGTGGTCAAATTGAGTGCAATATTGACATGATAGGTGTGTCTGACTCGTACACTCCCAAGCGTAGTGCCCAGGTGTTGCGAAATTATAGAAAATGACATGTCCCCAACCTCTACCAGGTCCTCCTCCTGCTTGGCCTTGTCCACACCCCCGATATCCTCCATGCACTCCCCCAATGCCTTGATTAGAAGGCCGAATTCTTGCTTGCATTCGATATGTAGGCATCCTCTCCATCTTTAGTTCATAGCTACGATAGTGGCACTCATTGTGGCTTGCTCATTTGCAGAAATCACAGAACAATTGTTGTGGTGTCTGCACAATTTTTACAACAAATAACAGCTATCCATCATATCGTTTCAAGCCACCTAACAAATAGCGCACCATAGCATGGGCCCCATACTTGGTCCTACTGGAGCTTCCTTCCTCAGGGGCATTGGCCCCCCCTATAATATAGTTCGTGAAGATAGGGCAATGATCCTTATCATGCCCCTGGCTCTTACACTTGAGGCACCCGACTTCTTTGTGCACCTTTGTACTAGCCTCCTTTCCTTTTTTCATGCTTTGCAATTCTAAACAGAGGTTCTTCAACTGTGAGTGAATTTGTTGGACTCCCAAAGACATGTCCTGGATAGGTATTTCATGTAATCTCATTGCGATTTCTAGAGCTTCTACTTGATTTCCTATCTTTTACTATGATAAAGTGATCCTTAGGTGGGGAAGGAGTGAGGCTATAAACCACTTGCGATGCTAACTATATGTGAGATGCATATTAGCTTCACGAATCATGCACTTCAGTCTTTGATCTAGCTCCCAGGGCATTTCACTGAGCCTCATCATGATTTATTTAAATCCAATTACCGATTGCGAGTCAGACTTAGGCTTACTGAATTATTTGTTCAAAGCGGTTTGAGTGTCTGCTAATGATGCCAATGGATTATCAGTGTAGTACTTAATGTACCGTGTGCAGAGAAGTAGCCAATTGTGCCTTCTTTATATTAACATTTGTAATCTTTTTTGTTGTCCACACAACCTTCACAAAAAACCAAAATTAATTCAGATCCTCACCTCCTAAGCCCTTGAAAACTGGAAACTTCATTTTATTCGACATGTTAAATAGTGGCAGTGGTGGTGGCGGTGTGAGCAAAAGGTGTATGTTGTGGAGGTGAAGGTGGAGGTGGTGTCGACGGATGATGTATTCATGAAAAACCCTGCTTATCAACTGGATAGCTCTTCACAGCGAGACCTACATTGCTCCTTCCTCATCACTTGAAGGAGGTCCAATCAACGAGCTATATTTAGGACTTGCCTTTTCTTTGTTTCTAAATCTCTGTCCACTTCGTGTAGATCCAAACATCAAGGCAATGGCATAACTCATTTTTCACACAAGAGCATCTTAATCCAGGTATTTAAAGACCTCAAATACTTACCTCGTGGTCCCTTGAAGAAGCATCACTGTGCTTCATTGTAACTAAATGAGGTGTCAACCACAAAATTTGTAACAAATGCTCCTATAACCCAATCAAGAAAATGGACAATGCACGTGATATTATATTCAGAGGCTTCCAACCTCCACACTAGCTTCGAAGTCCACACTATTGGACCATCAAGCCTCCACCTTCCTTGGTTGTCTGCCAATTTAGCTATCCACTCGTATAGTTCAATCAGGAAGGTGCAGAAGAAAATTTCATGTATTTCTGTGTACAAATATCTGTCCAACCATTTTTCTTATGTCAGGCGCGGATTCTTGTTTTCCTACGTTGCGAATTTGTGGGTCTTTCTATCCATCCACTTTTCAATTTCATTCTTGGTCGGATTCTAGTGATGTGAAATCACACATCTCTTTATGCAGATCTCGGTCCCTGCAACGAAACCATTTGTTGGCTTAGTGGATCCTAACCCAGGTTTAGAGTTAGTTGCACCAAAAAAATCCCTACACTACTAGCCCTTTCAGCATCAATATGCATAATGCAGACTGAAGTCTCACCCGAAGCAGTATGGGGGGATGCTGGAACCAAATTTCTGCATCCAGAGATCAATGTGATGTCTTTTTGTGACCTAGATCTTCCTTTGCACTAATTTCTAAGCCCTTAAGGCTTAGAATTGTAACTCCCCTCAATCAGCCTCTAGACCTTTGTGAAGGTCTATGACTGGCTTTTGTAGACCTTGAATAGGCAAGTTAGCTACTTACGCGCACTGTAAATTACCCTTAGGTCAACATTTACTCAAATCTACTTAAGTGTTTGATAACTTTAACAGAAATTGTTATGATCTTCACGTAATCACTTAACATTAATGGAGTTCAGATAATAAGATGGATCAAGCAAATTTGCATATCAATTCATCATTATTTTATAAATACATCATTTCATCACAACATATATTGCAATCATACATAACATGAGTAAAGAGATAAAACACCAGAATTTCTGCAACAACCTTCTTTATTGATCTTTAGTATAGGTTTACAGATTCAATACTTCCCTACACACTCAACTGTAGGGGTCTGTGCACTCAGCTACGAACACTACTCTAGGCCTTTGCGCACTCAACTATAGAGTCTTTCCTCTTACTTTCCTACGCAAACCCTCTAGACTCCTTCCATTGTACCCATTGAAAAAAGGCATCGATCTCTATCTAACTTAGACTCTCTAAGACACAGCTATTTATACAATCCCGTGGTCCACCGACCATGGGTAGATCTTCAAAAACCAACTCAAGTTTACATGAATAAGGGTAAAAACCCTTTTTTACTCTTAACTAACTCTACACTCTGCATCCACAATTTGCAGAGACTTTACATCTTTTCACATCAAAACTTGGGATTTTGCACCAAAACTGACTCAGGAAACCCCATCACAACACCAGACATGCCACAACCATTTGGAATTGATATATATTATTTCGGATATGCTATTGATGTAGTTCACACCCATCAAGGCTATCTAGTGGCCTATCACAGTGAGCCACTCTCTGATACTATTCATAAATACCACACCTATGATAAAGAGATATACTCCATTGTGTAGGCTTTCTGACAGTGGAAAAATTACATTACAGGGAAGGAGACGATCATCCACATAGATCACAAACCTCTTCATTTTATGTAGATATAAGGGAAGTTTCCGAACTATCACCATAAAAATTAGTCGACATATCTGCAAAAATTTCATTTGAACACTAAATACAAGAGGGAAAGAACCAATAACATTGCAGATTTCCTTAATTGGCCTCGAGTTGTAGCATTGACCACTACTCTTGACTCTTTCGGGCATGAGACTTCTAGATGGCCACAACTATACAAAAATTATCCAAATTTCTCCAGCACATATCAGATGTTGATGGATGGTAAGCATGTACCAAACTTCCACCTCTAAAACACACCATTATGCTACCTGGGGCACCTTTGGGTTCCTTCAAGCAAGCATGCTAAGTTGATTTAGGAGGCACACTACAGTCAAGTCGTAAGACACTTTGGTTTGGAGAAAATAGTGGCAATATTGCATAAGTGTTTTTATTGGCCAAAAATCTGACAATATGTTAGAAAATATATCAAAACTTTCACTACCTGTTCCATCACCAAGAAAACCATTAAGATACAATGATTGTAAATTCCTCTACCTACTCCTAGCTAGCCTTGGGAGTCCATCTCCATGGACTATATGTCTAGCCTTCCTTATACCAAGCATGGTAATGACTGTTTATTTGTGGTCATTGATATATTTTCTTAGATAACAATATTGGATGCTTGCAAGAAGAATATCACAACAGAAAACACTACTAATCTCTTCTTCAAACGAGTGTGGGTACACTTTGGGATCTCGTAGACCATTAGATTAGATTTCTATAGAAATTTCCTAGGTTCACTATGGTTAATCCTTTGGTCATTGATGGAAACCAAGTTCACCTAGCCGACTGCATTCCATCCCCAAAATGATGTCTGGACATAGGTCGTCAATATGATGATAGTGCATATACTATGTGTGTACAACTCCAAGCATCCACAAACATGGGATGAAAGTCTTCCCTATGTGAAAGATAGCTATGACAAATCTGTCCATAGCTCAAGTTGCCACAACCCCTTTTAAGTGGGCCCGTGATTTCAACCAATTTTCCCGATTGATGTTGCCATGACTCTTGCAACTACACAAGTAGAGTCTGCACATGTACAATAAAAAATTGATAAACCCACTAGGTTTATTGAACACATCTAACACATCCACGAACAAATTCATGATATCATGGATATAGCTAATGACAAGTATAAAAAATGTCATGATCAACATTGAGTGCCACATAAGTTTCAAGTGGGTGACAAGGTGTGGTTTCATCTACAGAAGCAATGCCTTGTTGGAGCCAATTAGAATCTTCGACCACTTTGATATTGGAATTACACCATCACCAATGGTATGGGTGACAATGATTTTGAGCTAATTATCCCTCCATTCCTTGGCCTACACCTCGTATTCAATGTGGACTACCTTTGGTAATACTTTCTACCATTGTTGGACACATCATACATTGTTGAGTGGTTGACACCAATAAATCTCAATCCATATTGCATAAAACATGCCATAACTGATTGGACCATGGAAACACAAGTTAAAAACACTCACTAATATAGGATCCAACTATATCAGGTTGTCAAATAATACCAGCTACTTCACCGAGGCAAGTGGCTCACCAAGGACCAAATTAAGCAGAAGTTTCCCCATCTCATGGGGAGACTCAATGCAATGGGCACCATTTCTTCTTAAGGGAGGAGGACAAATATAGGTGGATATTGGTAGCCACCCACCTATTCCAATTGGACCCCTAACATTGTTTCCTTTTAGTTTCTAATTTCTAGCACAATTTCCTATTTCAACGGTTTTCTATTTTTGGTAGTTTTTTGGGTTCTAAACTTTTGGAGCTATTTGGAGGCTACAAATGGTGTTTTCTTGGGAAAACAAGCAAACATGTTGTCTAAAACAAACATTTGTAGTCAAAATTTGTTTTCCTTGGATAGAACATTCTAACGGGATATCACACATGCTAAACGAAGATTGTAAAAGTTACAACCCTAGGAAGTTGATGTTCCAATTAATTCTAGCGGGACCCACAAGTTTTTAGTGTTTCATCTCCTAGGGTTAGTTTTTTTGAAGTTTAGGGTTTTCCATTGTTCCTTGATGATAAAACGGCATGATATCCTCATTGTAACTTAGTTCAAAGGGCATATACTTGACACATCTCTTGTCAGAGATAAGCTACCGTTTCCCAAGCAAGTTTGTTTCTCTTATGTATGTAAACAATTTTCAACACTTCCTATTTATTAATTGAAATTTTATTTCATTGTATCTATATGTTTTTGTTTAAATCTATATTTCATTTCATTCCTTCATAAATCTGAATCAACTCTGGACCTTGTGCATTTCATTGGGCCAAAGGTGGAGAATTTTATTCTACTACACATTAGAGTTATTTTGTTCCAACAACTTGACATAGATTTAACCACCTCATTTAATTTCTTTTAACCATCACATATATGAATACATGGGCTATAATGTTTCCAAAAAATAGGGAAGAATTCATATCATGTTAGTTAGTGGATGATAGAGTGATCAAGTTTCTCAATATTGTGGAGGACCTTGAACACAACCTTGTGGAGCTTCCATATGCAAATATTGAGTGGAGTGTGGGCAACCTCTCATTTTCCCATATCGTCTAATGTACAAGAAAATTGATATAATCATGTTATTTTTGGTTAAGGAAACCCACTTTTTATCATATTTTATGTGCACATTTCTAATTACAATATTATGTGTACATTCTATTATTAATCATTGCTCACTTTGTAGAAATGATATGGGATGGTGATGGTGTTCTTAGGCCATGGAAGGTTGTCCATACTATTGGTTTTGATGATGATGAGCCAAGAAACTAGCATGGATTGAGTTCCATCAATAGAGTCCTACAACATGATATAGATTTGATGTTGCAAATTATATTTTTTGTATGAACCTACAAAGATTATGCAATGATGAGAGCATCAATGTATCCTTGGGGACCTACTTGTGAATTAACGTATTGTTTTATGGTATACTTAGAGTAATCGACACATTCAATAAGATGTGCCCATCATCATGTTGATGCTCTAGATCCTACCCACTACTCATGTCGATGCTCACAATCCTCATCTTATGTTATGGAACCAACTCACAAAAAGATAGAAAAGATAGATCAACGACTTAGAAATCAACTTCTTGGAGGGGGAAACCTCCTTTACATTACAAAAATGAACAATTCTTGGATGATACAAATTACAAGACCTCCTTTCTATATATAGGAGTCTAAGGGGTCCCAATATAATCAGAGCCTACATAACAATAATATTGTAGGGGCACAACAATAACAATAGTGGGCTTCCATGGGGCATAATAATAACAACATGGGGACTATATGGGCACAATAATACAATAAGGGGGTTGCATTAATAACAATAAGGGGTTACACTAGTAGTATAGGGACCTAACATCTTACTCCTCTTGTTAACCTTAATACTCATCTTGGTCTTGTTGTGCCTCCTCCTCTTATCAATGATGTTGTTGGTCCTAATCTTGTCACACCTATGCCTCTTATTTATCATGTTGTTAATCTTGTTCTTATTTCTCTTGTTCATCCTAGATTTTTGATATTGTTTCACTTATTCATCCTCAAGTTAATGATGTTGTTGGTCCTAATCTTGTCACACTTGTGCCTCCTATTTATCATGTTTTTAATCTTGTTCTTATTTCTCTTATTCATCCTAGATTGTTCATATTGTTGCACTTGTACATCCTCAAGCTAATCATGTTGTTGCTTGTACTAAGGGTGTTGATGATTATGCACTTTTTTATCCTACTACCAATGTGATAATGGTGTCACTTAAATTGATGTTTTTGTCCCAATTGTGATTTTTTTTTGTTCATATCCATAGCACTAGTATTGTAGTTAATGTTAGTTTTGAACATTATGGTTTCACGGTTATGTGTTGTTATTTTTTACTTCTTGTGTATTTATATGGGTGTATTTTTACATTTATAATATCAATGTGGTTATTTGATATATCTATATCTTATCATCTATATGGTTTCTTGATGTAGTTTTGATTGAAATAAATGGATTCTTGTTATAATTTGTTGTCATTTCACATTTATTAGTAATTAAAATTCATAATTATTGATTAAAAGAGAAAAATGTTATGGCACTATTTCATATATGTGTCATGAGCAAGTGGTTAAATCCTTGACGTTACGTCCACCTTTCATATTAAACACACACACACACACACACACACACACACGTGCATATATAATGAAAGTAGTTCATTTCATTACATACATCATGTTTTTTAAATGTGGCTATTAATTATATTGCATATTAATATTGATGTAGCCTTTCGAAAAATTATTGTATGATGATGGCAATGTACCAAAAAAACCCTATTCTTAAGATAAATGTGTGAAGGTGGATTAAGCTCTTGGTTAATTTTATTTCTATGTTTAGCATCAATATAAATACAAGTTCTCATTTGAATAATAATAAAGATAGTTTTAAGTCAATTTGTAATTAACGTATGTATGATCGAGAATGTTAAAAATAGTTAAATTTATTATGAATTAAATTTTTGGAATCATATTCTTTTAAATAATTAGAGAACACATTGTGCTACAGGCTAGTCCTTCCCTAGCTACCATGGATCTTGAAACATAGGTCACCCTTGAAAGCATCTTCCTTAGCACATTCATAAGCTCATCAAGGTCTTTCATAACTTTGACTCTATCATGGCTCATTGTAAAAGGAGGTAGATTCACACTCATATGAATATTATTTTAGTTCCTTTCAAGGAATGGTTTTCATGACCCAAAAGAAGACTTAGAGCTCAAGTCCCCCTTCCAAGTTCGTTAAGGTGATTGATAGGGTTCCAAAATTGAGCCTTCTCTTTCAAGCCTAAACATTTATTTGTTAGTTGAATGTTGGTTGAGAAATTCATGGCAGAATGGACCAAGTTGAAAACCTTGGAATCTTAGATACACCAAGAGTGGGTTCCCTAAATGAAAGGGAAAATCCAATTTTAGTTTGTTGCAAGGGATATTTTGGGGTCTACATCTAGCACAAAGAAGATCATGATTTAATATTTCAATGCAACACCTAGTTATCGAGATCAATAGAATTGTATCTTAATAGAATATCTCTAGAATTTTATTTTAAAGAGGAGATGTTCTTCATAGATTTGGTTTGTGTTAGGTTCCCACGTCTTCCTCTCAACTTCTAGGACTAAAAATCCATAAGACAATCAATAAAATGTTGTCTAGTTTTCTAGGCAAAGCCAAATTAAAATAATGTATGTTTTCCCATGTTTGGATTTGCATGGAGGTCAATATAGATATTCATGGCCTAGAATAAATAAACTAAAAAATAGGCATATGGATCCATATGCAATGATTAGACTATGAACAACTCTTTTTCAAATGCAATTTTTTCCATGGATTGGCCATTTTAGAATAAGTTGCCTATAAAACCCTTTTGCAACATAAGATAAAGCATAAGGTTACTAAAAGGTCCTAAAATGATTAAATAATAAGGAAATATTCTTGTTGTCATGTCAAGTGAATCTATTACCAAGTTAATCCAACACATATTTTCAATTTTAAACTTGTAAATGAAAACCGAAATTCCTTCACCTCAAGAGAAGGAGAAAGAGTCCCTACTATAGGTTGTAAAGGAACAACATTCAAAAGAATTGAGCAAAGAAAAGAATGGTTCAAGAGCAAGAGGAATATCTAGAAGGAGAAACATATGCAGAATAAGACCAACAAACTCAAAAGATGTTAGGTCCCTATAATACTAGTGATTCCCCCATTACTATTGTAGTTGTGTCCCTTATTAATATTGTTGTGCCCCTGTTGTCCCCATATTGTTATTACAATGCCCCATAGAATCCCTCTATTGTTATTTTTGTGCCTTTATATTATTATTGTTAGGTCGGCTTGGTTATATTGTGATCCCATAGACTCCTATATATAGAAAGGAGGTTTTGTCATTTGTATCATCCAAGAAGTTCATTTATGTAATGTAAAGGAGGTTTCCCCCTCGAAGAGGCTGAATTCTAAGGCGTTGATCTATTTTTTCTATCTTTTCGTGAGGTGGTTTCATAACATTTGGTATTAGAGCTTTGGATTCTAGGGTTTTGCTGCTCCAAACAGGTCATCATGGAATTTTCTCTATAACTTTTTTCTATGACGTTTCAGATGCTAAAAAAAAAAACCCATTTGGGCCAAAATCAGTCTAAACCTTGGGTCTAAATTTTAGAGCTTTTCTCACTATATTTTTGGAGATATGATCTAAGGAATTTTTCCTTTTTGCAGACTCCCAAACTACATTCCAAACAAGTGACTTGTGGAAAATCCTCATAACTTTTGTTTTGAGCATCAGATTAAAATTTCGTAAGAAGTTACGGAAAGAGGACAAACTGTAGTTTCTTGTATATAGTTTTTAGATCCGAAGGTCAAAACAATGACACATGGCGCTTCATACAAGTTCACTTTTCTAAAAAGGTATATCATCAGGTCATCTTGGGAGATTGTGCATAACTCTTTCTTGGAGAATCTAAATTTGATAAGACTGGTGGCATTGGAAAGAGGACGTAGAGGGCTACTGTAAGTTACAATTTTAGAAGTAGATGATCTGAAATTACAGAGATACATTAAATTCAATATCGAGATCCTACAAAGTGAAAAAAGGTGTGTAGTTTTTTAATTTTTGCATAAGCTTGGTTTGAAAAATTAGTTTGAAGGAATTAAAAGGGCATAGTAAAGCATTATTATCGATAATTGATTCCCCAAGGAAAGAAAATGCAAACACCTAGTAAGAAACCTGAAAGCTCGAGCATGACTCATGAAGAAGAGGAAGAAATGCAACATGATATATCAAAATTATGAGACCAAGTGCAACAAATGTCACTCACACAAAAAGTAACAAAATATAAGATGGATGGTTTAAAGAAATATGTAGAAGCTAAGATGTATGGCATGGAAGCTAAGATGAATGACGTGGAATCTAAGATGTACGATTTGAATATATATTTGAAGACATATTTGAATACATGCATGGAAGATTTGAAGACAGATTTGACAAAGTTTCTACAAGAAATGCTTACTAATGGTGAAAGGGTAGTACAGGAAACTCATAATGAGAAAAAAATAAATGTTAATCATGATTTCATAGACTCTAAATTTGGATCAAATAACCATCATATTCCAAAAATCGATATGAGGAAGTTTGATGGCAAGGATCCCGCAACATGTATACTATGATGGAGCAATTTTTCGATCTCCATAATGTGCAAAACACACAAAAGGTACGTATTGCAACTTTATATTTAGAACCAAAATCAGTTTGTATGGTATCAATGGCTTTGCTCTCATAAACAAATTGTCATTGGAAAATTTTTACAGAAGAAATGACAACACATTATGAGGATACAAAAAGAAAACCTTTTTTAGCCAATTGATAAGTCTCAAACAAAAGGGTTCAATGATGGAGCACATTGAGGACTTCCAAAAATTGAACAAAAAGGTAAAAGATATTCTAGAGGAGCATAGGATTTATGTGTTCATAGGGACTTTAAAGGATAATATCCAACATGAGGTTTGCGTTTGGGAACATGATTCATTGGAGAATGCATTCAAGTTATCAAGAAAAATGAAAAGCAAAATTATGGCAACTAGGAAGCCTACCACTCACATCTATAGATATGGAAGTGTTGTTGCCCCTAGCCTTCCACAACCTATAAGGTTGACACCACAATGATTGGAAGAAAAAATAGCAAAAGGGCTTTGCTACAGTTGGGATAGCAAATACACTAAAGGTCATAAGTGTGCTGAGAAGAAATTATTCTACATAGATTGTGAAGAGGAGGAACAAAAGGAACAAGAAATGTCAAAAGAAGAGGATATACTCCAGAAACAAACCCTAGATAAAGAAGTAATGAGTTTGACCATATCTTGTAATGCATTGGCTAGAATCACCACTCCTCAAACTATTAAGATAGAAGGACATATCAAGAAGAAAAATGTAACAGTGTTGATTGATTCAGGAAGTACCCACAATTTTATTCATTGTAAGATAACAAAAGAATTGAATTGCTTCCTATATCCAGCACCAGTGTGTCAAGTGATGGTTGCAAGTGGAGGAACCATAAATTTCTCTAGAAAGTGCCATAATATCAAGCTATCCATGGGAGAATGTGTGTTTAATAGCCCAATGATTTCCATTCCAAAGGGAGGTGTTGATGTTGTACTAGGAGTCCAATGGCTACAATCCTTGGGTACAATAGCTTTTAATTTTCAATAACTTTTCATGAAATTTTCTGCGAAAGGAAAGGAAGTTGAATTAAGGGGTATTGCAGGGAAAGCGAAAAAGATAATCAGCTCTAATTGTATGACAAAGCTTCTAAAAAAGGAACAATGAGGTGTAATTGCACAATTATGTTCACTAGATGTTTCCACATCAAAATCATCTTTTCTCCAGATCTCTAAAAAGTCTTGGACAATCATTCCATGGTATTTGAGACTCCCAAAGGTCTCCCACCTATTATTGATCATGATCATGCTATTCATTTGATTCCAGGAAGTGTTCCTCCAAACATCATGCCATTCAAATATCCCTATGCCCAAAAGAGTGAAATTGAACGTATGGTTGCAAAAATGCTAGAGGTTGGTATAATTCAACCTAGTCAAATTTCTTTCTCTGCTCTAATAGTATTGGTGTATAAGAAGGATGGATCATGGCGCATGTGTCCGGATTATAGGGAGCTCAACAAGCTCACTATTAAAGATAAGTTTCCCA
>APFE030711375.1:0-25042 GCA_000404065.3 Pinus taeda
ATCTATAAAAGAATGACAGGGTGTTTCACTAGAGTAGTGAAACAATGAGGGTTATGAAAAATTGCTTTATAATTCTTTTTTGCAAGTAATGGAAAATTATGTGATTGAGTTCCTGCACATTTTGTTTGTTGTCCATTATTCCCAGAACAATATTTTACAGATTTAGTTCTCTACTGTGTTCTAATTTTTCGTATTATGCGGTGTTTATACCTTTGAATATACGAATCAAAATTTTGAGTTTATACAATCTACTGTTTTGAGAATTGTATAGATGGTTTTCAGATTTGTAGCTCTATAGTTTGGTTCATAGAATTAAAAATTTGTGTATTATATATTCAAATTTAATAAAATGGAGGGATGTGTATGAGAATTAACAGGGAAGTTGAGTTGTAATTTGAATTAGGAACAACAGTCTGGAATGGCTGTGCAGTAATTGTTTCCAAATCATTCAAAGACAATTGTGTTCACAACTCATGAATTTTACTTGCAGAAAATCCCAGTTGTGTTCTCATGATCCATTATATCTCTTATACATGTCCAAGTCACTTATCTAATTTAATTTTTTATTGGAAAAAAAACCAAATTATTGACCTTACAACCTGTGCTTTCAATAGATTTTGTAACGTGGATTATATTAACATTATAGTCAACAATTAAAGAACCAGCCATGCAAGTAAATAACTCCACCAGAAAAACTCTATAAATATCCATTCGGGGTACATGTATAACAAGTTAGAAACTAATCAATTCGATAAAAAATTGTTTGGTTAGAGCTAAATGGATCCATTTCCCAATTAGAGCATGACAGTTAGAATTTTGGAGTCAACTTGTAGGAAAGCATATATAGTACTATCGATGAGTATTCGAAGGAAAAATGCAATAGGAAGGGCTTAGTCCACTCCTTACAACCTTCCAAAATATTAAAGTTCTTAATTTTCAATTGCTAGATACTTACAGGATAATTTGGAACACTAGTAAAATGGGATACTGCAGGCAAATAAGATAAGATAAGATAATTATATTTATGTCCAACTAATGATCACAAAGTAGGTCAAAGAGACTGTTGAGTACAATGATGTCCATACAATGCGGGAGAACCAAACAGTCTCCTATAAAAAATACAATGCATGAATTTAAAATGTACAATGCAGGAACATAAAAGATACAATGTATGGAATACCCTGACGGAGAAGATCCAGAGGCTAATGGGTCTGAGGATCAGACCCATCTCTCCTAAGTTCTAACATCCAAGGTTGACTGAAGAACACTGAAAATAGCTCCACAAAGTTTGTTGACCCGATGAAGGGCCAGTGGGAGGTGCAGACTGTCCACTAAATTGTTGTCTGGGGAGGTTCACGCACTACTGAGGTCTGGAGGACCTAGTTCGTCTCCCAGGGACTGGTCTGAGACGATTTTTCTGTTGAGATCTCATGTGGTGGGGTGAATTTAGATATGAAATGGTATCAATTGTTCTCGTTGTGGCCTTGTCTAAAGGTAGTACCTTGAAAAACGCCGTGATCCTCTATGTGGGTTCTGGTATGATGGGAAGCTGAAGAATATGCGCTTAGAACTTGAGAGCCTATGATCCATACCAAAATGTGCAAAAAAGTGGACAAGTTTGCCATATTTTCTTACTTCTTGAGATGGTCTTATTTCTCTGCCTTCTAGTCTTCTATCGTGGTCCCTTGATCCACAATATAAGAGTATATTTTATAGAATTTTACTTGACTATTTTTTATTTATTGTGTTTTTTAAGGGTGCAAGTTCCTTTTTGATATTGTATATTAATCCAATGGGGATAAAAAATACATGTGTGTCTACTACTCTTGTACTAGGGAAACTAACCAAGTCTTTTGGTCCAAGAGAACATAGCCTACGGAATTTTGTTATAGCTGAACTTTGATTTATTTAACACACATGCTAAACTAAAATAAATAGCTTCCAAATTGTTCTCATAACCAGAGTTTGTTCTATCCATCATAACTATACTAGTTTAGATATCATTTATACTATGAAATAGAAGTATATCAAAAAAAGAAAATACTGTGCATGCCTAATCATATATTGTGACATCACTTGCATTCATTGGTTTATCCTCTTCTCGAGACATTTTGAGCCTCGATTAGCTACTTATTTTTTGGGTTGAGTGACCTTGTTGTCCAAATTCTACACCTGTAGCTGTATGGAATCTATAGACATCAAAATATCTTGCTGCAGTTTGATCCTTTCAACTAGGACCTTAGACATCATTATTTTTATTTGTCATTATATGTCAACTGCTTACACGCATATGTTAAACATTGCCTCTGCTAGTTCCTATATATGGAATACAGTTCCAATGACCTTATCATCCTCTAAAAATATCTACTTTGGCCTCCTATATATGTTTATCTCCCTCTGATCTATTTGAGCACTGCTACCTTGTCTTTGGTACAAATTATCATTATCAATCTATGTAATGCATGCCCAAACTTGAACCTGCTCAATTCCATCTGTCCTCGCCACTTAATGCCATTTATTAGGGATTGTGGTCATGCTTCATCTGTCCTAGGGTGGTCTAGATGGCACTCCATTTGGTGATAGTTTTATCTTGACTTTGAGATGATATTTGTCTAACGTTGTTCAGGTGGCGTAGAACTTGCATCATTGAATCATCAATTGTCTATGGATCTCATGCAATGGTTTCTCATTTTTGTCCAGTTGGGACATCTTAGCTTTTGACATAGAGCTAGAGCTGTTGGGATATCTCAATGTATGACTTAATGTTGGAGCTATTATGTTGAGGACTTGGAGGGTTCTTGTTATGGCCTTGGGAGGCCTCAGGTGCACCATTTCGATAATTAGTGTTTTGCTAAACCATGTAGGCAAAGACAATGAAAGGATGTCGGATAATCTATTTCTTTGTCCTTTCATGATTGTTTTAAAATGGCTCTCCAGTATTCTTTTCTAATCTGAAGGAGTTTGGGTTATGTGATTAGATGGGCATTTGCAGCGAGCCTTCAGCATGAGAGATAAACCAAATCTAAGACTTGTGTTGTTGTTGCAATGGGGGAATGAATTTTCCATGATTTCCTTCTCAGTGAAATGGTTGGCGCAAAATGTTCTTTTTTCAAGTGAGGTTCAAACTTGGCACCCAAACTTGCCTTAAGGATATATATGCTAATGTTATCATAAAGAGTTGTAGATAGTGTGGTCCTTTGCTATCTGAAGCGTTGATTTATAATGTTATTGCTGCCTATTGTCTCTTGTACCTCATCCGTGTCCCCCTTAAAATATTTTTTCAATCTGGAGCCCTATGGGCTGGAGTTTCAAACTTCAAAGGATCACTCTACCCAACGTCGTGTCTTGAAAGTGATCTTTATACCTTCAGGACACACAGATCTGAGCATTGAAGATATTTACATTTTTTTACTTGAATTATTTGAATGTACTCATTTATTGTTGGTTCCATCTCACCTTTGAATATAACTGTCATAATATCACCTATAGCAATATGGAGCTTCCTTTTCCAGTCCTCTCTGCCTGTTTGGTAGTTAGTTTATGATTCTAGCTGTCATTTCCCTTAGATTGAATATCCATATTTCTTAACCAATTTTCTGATTACCTAACAAATTATCCTGCTTCATTTTGATCTCAACAAACTCATATGAGCCCATTAGAATTTCTGAGGATGCAGAGTGCAAATGCACTGATTAGAGAAGAAAGTGTAGAAGATATTTCTTGAAACATGAGACAGTTAATTGCAGAAGAAGAGAAGGAAATGGGAGGTGTAATATGACAACCATATTGTGATTTCATTCGTGTAGCAGGAAGGGCATTACTCTTCCTCTGCATTGTACTATCAAAATGAACTTTTACTATTGTCCAAAGATCATCAAACTATTGGCTTGCATCAGCAATCCTAAATCCAAATATTGATGGTGCTCTTTTTGACAGGAACATATGCAAATGTTTCATTATGTAGTGGAGCTTTTGTCTATGCAAGGGCTCAGTTTGTTGTTTCTTTTAGCTTGCGAGCTTCAAACGCCCTTTTCCCTGGAATGATCAATTCAATATTCATTGTTCAGGGTGCCCATGACCTTTTTTGATACCATGCCTATGGGAAGAGTTCTAATCCGGGTGGGAAAATATTCCCCTGGATGTTTATGTTCAACCAATTTCAAATTTACGGCTTGAAACATTTTACTTGATTTTAACCAAAATCATTATTGTTTTTGTAGGCATATTCAGAGATGTGTTTGATAGATGTAGGCACACAACCAACTATAGAAAATTCAGACAGAAGCACCTTTCTAGCACACATGGCAATCAAATGTCTAATTGAAATGCTTGTTAAGGCACTGAATGAAGTACGCGCTCTTGATTATTCAAAAATACCTATTGAAAATAAGAGATTGAAAATGGATTGCATCTCTACTGTGGTAAAACTTAGTTATGAAGACTACCTACAATAGAGACTTTTACAAGGCTAAAAACAAAGAAATGTGCAGTCTAGATTTAATGACGAAAATTGCCCAAATGAAAGATGGTTGAAGGCTCACAAATGAAAATATTTACTTTGTCAAATTTATGTCAACCGAAGAAAACCTTGAAGTATCTTTATCAAAGGGTGGTCTTGAATTTCCATGGTGTGATGGGCTAGACCTGTTTGTTATTATTTTGGAGCTGACCTTTTTGTCATTATTCTGCAGCCAACTTCTTTGGTCATTATGTGGGGCTGACCTATGCATACTTAGAATAATACATATTTATATATATTGGTGGAAGCTTCCATAGGTATTATTCTTTGAATGAGTACAATGATGTTCCTATTGTAGATTTCTAATAGGTTGGTTGCAGTGCCTAGAATAGTTTTGTCTTATCTCCAGTGAATTAACCTATGCATGGTGTGATATTTCTAGCAAAGGGTGGATCATGCATTTAATGAAATAAAAATAAATGCTTAGTTAGGTGTGGAGTTGTTGTTTTAGTACTTAGGAGGTGCAGGGCAGGATATATGTAGGGATATACATGTACCCAAACACAACATTCAACTATAAATAGCGGGATGTGGTTACCTTGTTTGGAAAGAGGAACAACCCATAACTAATCAGTAACATTTGGTGAAGTAATCATGAAACTTAACAAGCAATGAAAACGCTATATTGAGGATGACTTATGCAAGATGTTGCGAGATGATGTTGCATTACAACTCATTTTTCTAGAGCCATGCATGTGTTTTCAGTTAAATTTCTAATTCACGTGGGGAGGAAGGTGTATCTTCTACTCATTAACATATATGTACATGCATTATATGAACAAGCAATTTTCTGGGCAGTCTAAGTGGTAGTAAATCATGTGTTTTGGGGCAACATGAAATTGTAAATACACAACTCTCATTTGGGATTAATCCTTATGTCATTACCTTTCCTTCTTAATAAAGTATTTTACCTGATGACACCTGTCAAGTGTTTCACTCTCTTGTACTTGTGTTTATTTCTGTCTATCTTTGTTGTTCTTGGGCTCACTCTCTCTTTAAGGATGCATCCATCTTGGCAATTTCTCTTTAAGATTTCTGCTGCCCAAGTGCTAGTGTATGTTCCTCTTTATTATGGAATTTGGATTTTGTGTTGGTTCTGATCTATTATTTTTCTATCTCTTGTGAATATCAACAAATTTTCTTTTATCTAATTTCAGTATTTAACATTTTTATGTAGAATTTTACATCTTTAATTCCTCGTGTGTGTAATTTTTATTTATTTATTTTCCAGGTAATACATCCTAGGTAAAACCTTGAGGCACTTACCCTCATTCCAAGGATATACATACACACACACACACACACACACACACACACACACACACACACACACACATATATCTAGATATAGATATATTCTTGATAATGTATCCTAGGCAAAACCTGGGGGCACTTACCCTCATTCCCAACATGGTCGGCAAGGTAATCCCTATGTTTCTTAGAAACCAAAGCCAGGTCAACAACAAGGCTCAAAGTTGTTACAATAATACATATTATGAAGTCAACAGGTCACTTACGGGAATAAAAAGTGGGGGGAAGGATAATTTTCCATCGCAACAACTTGGGCTAGACTCAATTGACAATCAGTAATATCAGAGAGAGAGAGAGAGAGAGAGAGAGAGAGAGAGAGCCCTCTTCGCCCTTGGAAACTGGGGGTAACTACTAGATGTGTCCAAAAGTTGTCAAACCAGCACCCCATCATCAAAACTTGGTGTAACATAGAGATCATTTACTTCATGCTTAACAAGGCTTGTTGTTGGATGCCACTTGCAATTTTTGTTATCTGAAATTTGTTTAAATTAACTTGCATCAAGAAAAAATATTGGTTGTCAATGCCATTTAACATTAGTTAAGGAAAGAATTATAATTTCATTCCCGCATTATTTGAATGTTTTTTTTCTTACTCTATTTCTTATGATGAAGTGCTCTATTGTGAAGCTTGATATTTATTTTAACAATTCGTGCTTTTACCTTGACATTTATGGAAATTACAAGGGTGAGAGATCTCTGTGTGGACTACTTTCACTTGTACAACCACCTCAGGAAATTGATATAATAGGAAATAGAATGGTGTTTAGAAGTTGGCGAAATTATGGGGAAGAAGAATACTTGTGGGAAGATATGAGCCCAAGATTGGAAAATCATGGAAGAGGAAGTGATAACTCAAGGAAAGATGATTTTTTTCCTGGTGACCCAAAGAAGTGGTCAAGCTTAGAGAGAGAGACTCCTAACAGTGATTGGCATATGCATGAATCATTGTCTCATGTGGATAGACCTATTATGAGTGAGAAGGAGAGACAACCTCCTAGAAGGGTATGCTTCCTTTCTCCCTGCTCTCTTTTTTGATCTAATTAGTTTGATGACAAATTATTACCCATTTTCTTTTTTCATTGTTTCTTTTTTAGTGTTTTCCTTAACATGTAAAGATAAAGGATTTATGATAATGATATTTTTCTTAATGTAGGAGTCTAAAGAGAACCATCCATCTTCTCTTCTGTAATCAGGTATTTTGTCTTGAAATATCAGAGATACTTCCACTGAGACATCATCTTTGCTGCAAAGTAGTCAAGATCCATTAGAACATCGACTTGTAATGGGTTAGCCTACTCACCAGTCACATCAAAATAATAGCCCAACTTCACAATCAAGGTTGAGAATACTTCAAGTTTTTGTTCCTGGGGACAACAATTCAAGTTCGATCTGCATTGAATCGATAACCATTCTTTGTTGTCAGAAACTAGAGTTTTTCAAATTAATCAGGGAGTAGTTTAGCTTCCATTGGGTATGGATAATGCTGGTCCTATTTCCCCATTCCTACTTCAGGACGAAATATGTTGAAATCTTGGCAGACTAAGGAATCAAAACCAGATTGCATGATCATAGCTTTGGTAAGGCCTTGCGCAAGAGGGAATTTTTTTTAATGAATCATAATTTGCTTGAAATTGTAAAAGTTTAGCTTATCTTTCTGTTTCTCAAAGTGTGAAGTATTGATATTCTGCAAGGATTTTGTAATTTTCATTAATATTTTAAAGATTCTGTCTTTTTTATAGAAAAGTGCAGGCAAAATAATTTGATACTATAGACATTTGGTGCAATATTTGTTTTGAATTGGCTAATTTTTTGGGATGAATTTGTAAAAGCTAGCCAAATGGTGAATATTAACCCTTGAAATTTTCTCAAGGAAGTCAATCCAATAAGGTCATGATTAACCCTTTCTAATGGAGGGTCAATCTTTAAGTCAGTTAAGGACCTAGTTGTGTTAGTGTTATTGAGTTGAGTTGGTCCTTTCAAGTAGGTGGTAAGGTCTTAACTCCGTCTTACTAGGATTTTGGTTGTTTATTTCAGATGGCTTTGAAGATCCTAACCCGATGTTACTGGGTTGAACCCTTTGCTGCAGTATCTCAAGCAGTGAATACCTTTTTAGGACCTTATTAGTTCAATGTGAAGAGGAAGTAAAACTTAAGGTTTTAGTAGAAGTAAGGGTGTATCTTCTACAATCACTTTCTCAACCTTTCCTGATTTGGGAGATGAGTCTTTTGACTCTCCCTTTATCTACCATAGATGCGTAGATTTTTGA
This sequence comes from Pinus taeda, assembly GCA_000404065.3. NCBI lineage: Eukaryota > Viridiplantae > Streptophyta > Pinopsida > Pinales > Pinaceae > Pinus > Pinus taeda. The sequence continues at coordinate 8,097 of APFE030711375.1, forward strand.
AAGAAGAAAAGATCATGGCTAACTTAGAAATACTTTGAGCCTAAAATTTTAGTAGAAGAACATGCCCATATCCTAGGTTAGAAATACCCCAGGAAGCACACTTCTTGGGGTTCAACTAGTTGAAATACTGGCCCAAGTTTTGAAAGTGTCATGGCTCACCAATCTAGGCAGTTTCCTTCTAAGATTGGTTCATTGTTCATAAGTGGTCAAAATCCTTTTTATAAGTGCACAAATTCCATGTTGTAGTATGGATTCCTGTGAAGGGTTGTTGTATAGTCATGATGAGGGTGTATCTGAGGAGAATGAGGGTGCAATTCACTAAGTTGTATGGCATACTGCATTGCAGTTATGTAGGAGAAAGATTGAGAGGGCACATGCATGCCTCCAGCATGCATGCATCAGTCTCATCCACTTCCAGTTTTATAATTACTGTGCCAGATTTAGCATTCCAAATTTATAATAAATGTTTTTCTTCTTTTGGAGTTTTACTTCCAGATTTAGAAATATGTTTTTCAATGAGATTTTTTTTTTGAAAGTTAGCTCAAGCACATGAGCTAGAGAAACTTCCAGTTAAAGGAGGGCACACTTCCCTAGATAGAATTAGGTTGGGGTTTTAATTTTGGTGCCGAAAGGAATGGGCTACTTTTGTCTCCTCATCTAGCCTTCCTCATATATAAATAAGGTGGGGTGGAGGTGAATATTTTTGCAAATTTTGTGAGTGTGAGATTGAGTTATGTGCTAGTGACTAGAGGGGTATTTTTTGAGCTTTATTAGTGTACTAGTTTTCTAGATTTAATGAAAGTTAGGTTGCAGGTTGGTATTATATTTTCAGTATGATGTGTCAGGAGTTTAGGGTATTCAAAATTGATAGTTTTGATGGTCTAAATTTTTTTCTGCTTTAGCTGTTATGATTTTCAAAGTGAAAAATGTCCCTGCCATTCTCTAAATTTTGTTTTTCATGGTATTAGAAAATCTCTAAGTTAGCAGGTATAAAAATTCCATTAGGAATGGTACCAAAATATTGGGCAAATTTTGGATCTTCCCTTGGCTCTGATACCCTGAGCTTTGAATTCCTGTCGCCTGTGACACCATCATCGAACAATGTTTCATTATCACAAAGGAAACAATCACAAAGACTTGCTTCTCCGTCTCCTATCACCACATGCCAATTTCTTAATGAATCATAATTTTCTCATAAGTGTATAAAGTTTAGCTTATCTTTATGTTTTTAAAAGTGTGAAGTATTGATATTCGGCAAGGATTTTGTAATTTTCATTAATATTTTAAAGATTCTATCTATTTTATAGAAAAATGTTGGCAAAATAATTTGATACTATAGACATTTGGGCCAATATTTGTTTTGAATTGGAAATTTTTTTGGGATGAATTTGTAAAAGCTAGCCAAATGGTGAATATTAACCCCTGAAATATTCTCAGGGAAGTCAATCCAATAAGGTCATGATTACCCTTTCTATTGGAGTGTCAATCTTTGAGTCAGTTAAGGCCTTGGTTGTGCTAGTCTTATTGAGTTGAGTTGATCCTTTCAAGCAGGTGGTAAGGTCTTAACTTCGTCTTACTAGGGGTTCAGTTGTTTATTTCAGATGGATTTGAAGATCCTAACCCGATGTTACTGGGTTGAACCCTTTGCAGCAGTAGCTCAAGCAGTAAAGACCTTTTTAGGACCATATTAGTTCGATATGAAGAGGAAGTAAAACTTAATGTTTTAGGAGAAGTGAGGGTGTATCGTCTACAGTCCTTTTCTCGACCTTTCCTGATATGGGAGATGAGTCTTTTGACTCTCCCTTTATCTACCATAGATGCGTAGATTTTTGAAAGAAGGAAATATCATGACTGACTTAGAAATACATTGAGCTTGAAATTTCAGTAGAAGAATATTCCCCTAGATTAGAAATAATACTTTGAACCTGAAATTTCACTAGAAGAACATGCCTATATCCTAGGTTAGAAATACCCCAGGAAGCACAATTCTTGGGGTTCAACTAGTTGAAATACTGGCACAAATTTTGAAAGTGTCATGGGCCACCAATCTAGGCAGTTTCCTTCTAAGATTGGATTGTTCATAAGCGGTCAAAATCCTTTTTATAAGTGCACAAATTCCATGTTGTAGTATGGATTCCTATGCAATGTTGTTGTACAATCATGATGAGGGTGTAAATGAGGAGAATGAGGGTGCAATTCACTAAGTTGTCTGGCATAATGTGCTGTAGATATGTAGGAGAAAGATTGAGAGGGCACATGCATGCCTCCAACATGCATGCATTAGTCTCATCCACTTCCAGTTTTATAATTACTATGCCAGACTTAACATTCCAATTTTATAAGAGATGTTTTTTTTCTTTTGGAGTTTGACTTCTAGATTTAGAAATAGGCCTTTCAATGAGCTTTTTTTAAAAGTTAGCTCAAGCGTATGAGCTAGAGAAACTTCTAGTTAAAGGAGGGCACACTTCCCTAGATAGAATTAGGTTGGGGTTTTACTTTTTGAGCCCATAGTGATGGGCTACTTTTGTCTCCTCCTCTATCCTTCCTTATCTGTAAAGAAGGTGGAGTGGAGGTGAATATTTTTGCAAATTTTGTGAGTGTGAGATTGAACTATGTGCTAGTGAATAGCAAGGTATTTTTGAGCTTTAGTAGTGTATTGGTTTTCTAGATTTAATGAATGGTAGGTTGCATGTTTGAGAGTTCAACTTTGTACTTTCTGTCCTATATTTTGAGTATGATGTGTTAGGAGTTTAATGTATTCAAAATTGATAGTTTTGATAGTCTGAAGGTTTTTCTGTCATAGTCACTTACCTCAGAGGATTGTTTTAACATCCATAGGGGTTTGAACATCAGTCTTGTCACTTTGAATATTTTTTTAGACCTTTTCCAGCCTCTAGGACATCATTTCATTTCCATATTTCATTACTTTCCAACTTTGATCATTGCAGGTGTTTTTCAACAATATTTTTGAGGATTTATACATGTTTTTGGCATTGGATCTGATATACCAACCCTGTTTTATTGGCAGAAATTGACCAAACTTTTAGAAGGCTTTCTATCGTAATTTTTAAGGCAAACATTTGTCAGGTTTTGAAGTTGGGTTTACATTTAATTTCTTAGAGTAAACTACACTATTTTTTACCCTTACTGTGAGCCTAAAGACCCATTATTTTACCTATTGCGAGAGGCCTCTAAGGCCTGAGGTCACTTGATTATTTGAAAAAATATTCTAAGGTATTTCAAGCCTTGAAAACTTAACATTTAATTAAAATTTAACTCAATTCTGAGTTCATCTCTGGAGTTGGTAGCAGGTTCTCTCCTGGGTGTCTCTAGCTTGTTTCATCCCTGGCTGTGAGAGTCTCTAGATCACTGATATAAAGATATTTTGCGAAGATCTAATATCTGTTTTGTAGGAACAATAATCATTGACATTTTGAGCATCTTGTAAGGCTGATATTCAACATATCTGACAAAAGAAAGTTGCACTAGAATGATCTCTGCTATGAATGTCATCACTTTGTTGAAATATAAAAAGCAGTTGAGGTCACATCCTTGGACAAATTTTGAGCTATACTAAAGAGGATACAATATACCTGCTGACCTAAACACAATTTTCTTTGAGGGAATCTTTATTATCCAGTGTGAATTTATTTAGCTACTAATATTTGGTTGTTGTAGGAGGGTCTTCACTGGTTTCAAGCCATCACTCTTGCAGAGATTCATTACTCATTCTTGAGCTAGGATTTCAGATTTTCAAAGGCTCTTGTCTCCTAAACAGTGAGCAAGCTTGGTTGTCAAATCATCTCTATTTGGAGAGTGTGAGCTAAGGAGGATCTGATCTACTCTTTTGAAGTGTTTTTCAAATTGTAATCATAGGTGGACCTATTTGATTCTTGAGGAGACCTTTGTAAAGACACCTCTTATTTTAAAGCTCATTGGGAGAAGAAGGGCCTTTCGGTCTATCAAAAGGATTCTTTTTCTTTGTAATTCTGATTAATAAAAAGTAATTTTTTCATCTTGGGGAGCTTGGTGTTGAAAAAAAGTGTAACTAGGTTCCATATTTGTAAGTGTAATTTTGATCTTTGTACTTGACAAGAAAAAGAAATATTATTTTTGTATATTATTTGAATGAGTTTCTTGCTCATTCATATGTCTAGGAAAGTCAAAGGATCAAAGTCATGTTAAATATATCTTCTTGAGCATGAATATGGGTCAACCTAGTGTCAAGTAGCCCTCCAAGACAAGCACCGTCCTCTAGTGAAGAAGACTACAAGCAAAACAATGAAGAGAACAATTAAGTTGGCCTCAAAATGAATATTATCATGAAGTCAACTCACATATGGAGACACATCTTTTTGGTGGACTTGTCGGCTCAAATACAGGGAAAACCACCATATATACCCAGTCAGGGTCTGCACAAAGAAAGAGAAGACATAATTTTAGATTCCTCTGTAACTTCGGAGGTGCAGAAAGGTACAATCTCGGTGATGATTATAGTCAAGAATCTTAGACAGGTCTACAATATCATATGGTTACAAGAAGGTACAGAATCTCGGTGATAAGTACAGTGATCTCACTACAATCTTGGCCTAGTTACAGGGTCATTGTAATACAATCTCGGTATAGTTGCAGTTGACCTCGGTGCAAGGAGAACATGGCTAAAATCTCAGTGAAAATCATAGTACAGAAAAAAGATACAATCATAATCTCAGCATTACTGATAGAGAAAGGATCTCAATGTATTATATATATCCTAGACACAACATGTCCTCAGCATTTCTGTGAGCATGATAACAGTCATGATCCTAACAAAGATGAAGGTTTTGGTATAGCTATATATATACCTCTAAGTGGAGATCTCATTGATGTTATAATATTCTCGGTGAAGGAAAAGCAGTGGCACATCAAGTTCTCAATGAAGGTGTAGCATTGGCACAATAATGATGAAGGTCTAAATGAAGGAGCAGTCATGGTGCATCAGTGATCTAGATAAAGGAGCAGTCATGGTATAGTAATGATGGTGATGATCTCATCAGTGACAAGGAAGAGGATTGGTGTATTGGTCTTGGAGTGGCCTAGTAGGTCAAGGGCCATGTTCTTGGTATTTGTCAATTGGAATCTCAATAAGAAGAATTTTTTGCCGGTTTTCCTCTCCAAGAGGGAGAGGTTTTGGCCCTAGCATAATGCCAACATATTGTGTTCTTGTTTCTTTGTTTTGATAGCTATTTGATGAACTAAAGGAGATACACTCTAATAATAATAAGTGAATATTGGAATAAGAATAAATTTGTAAACACCTCACAAATAGTTATCATGCTAAGAAGAATCACACACTCTCTCCATCTTAAATTTTGAGTTTAGTCTAGATCCCTCAAACTATTTTCTTATAGTTTAGTGTATTCAAAATTGATAGTTTTGATAGTGATGATATTTTTCTTGTAAATTTTGGCAAAGTCTAGCAATACCATATATATGATTTTCTTTTTCTTCTAAAGTGTGCTTAGATCATGAAGAAACTGGTTGTCCATGGGAATGAATATGTTTATGGGAATGAAGATTTCTGGTTTGGAATCTTGTCTTTCATGAACTATTTTGGCTTTTACAAATGCATTTATTCTTTCTTTCTGTATATTATGCCTTCAAATGTACTTGACATTACATAAGATGTCTAACAACATATGATGTTATTGGTAAGAGTCATCATTAACATGGAGGATTCGAGTTAGGATTTATTTTTCTTTGGAATTGACATCAACTTTTCAAGAAACATGACATCCTCCATAGATCCTTCATTTCCATCAACAATGTGGCTAGCACCATTTTTTATTACATGTGGACATACATGTTCTAACATTTTGGTTGCTTCAACAACATAAACTTTCCTTGCACCAGCTTGTGCATACTAGATTACCAAACTACCACTTCCTGCGCCTATATCCAAAATAGTCTTGCCTTCAAAGTGGTGCTTGTTCTCAAATATAGTTGTTTAATAAGCACACATCCTCACATGTCACATTTGAGAAAAGAGTTGTAGGGAATCTCCACAATTCCCTCAATGCCCATGTCTTTCCTCGTACCAAATCACTAACATTCGTGCATAGCCTTTACTAAATAGCAGAGCTTTTTTCTCTTAGAACATCTCGTAATTATAATTAACAATTGCCTCAATATGTAGTTTATCAATAAAATTTTTCTCATGAGAAGGTGTCTCATCTTAGGAGAAATTTTCTCATCAATAGGCCATTTTGAGGGAATTTATAAAGAAGATGATGGAATAAATTTTAGAGAGAGTTAAATATGACTTCATATTTTCCTAGTTTTGTAGGTGAGGTGGATAATAAGGCACTGATAGATCCAATATCAAAGGAATAATTACAAACAATTATGCATTGTTTCCAAAAGGATAAGAACCTTTCGCTACTTAATAGGACAATATAATTCTTTTAGGGGTTCTATGACTTCCTTTAGACATACCAAATAAGAATTGTTGACAAATTAAAATACATAGGCATGATTTGGGAGCTTTCAATTCAACGCTTCAGGATTTAATTGTTAACCTCACTCTCATGTGATGAAAACAATTATAAGTCTAAAACGACTAATTTAATTAAAATCAAGAAAGTTGGATTTAATCCTATATTTCTAGATTGAGTTTGTTCCTTATGGTTAGGAGTTAGTTTAGGCCTAGTTGGTTGAGAGATTCTCTCCAACTAATTAGGCTCCTAGATTAATGTTTGGTTGAGATATTTGCTCAACCATAGTGTCCAAGGTAGATGTACTATCTTGAGACAAACTTCCTCATGTATTTATTTGTATTATTATCATTATTTGTACGTTGCATTATGAGAGGAATACAGTAAGGTTGAGGCCTTCTCCGCCATTTCTATTTCTCTGGTATTTTTTCATGTCTGTTTATTTTGTTTAATATTCTACATGTGGTATTAGATCTAAAAAGATCTACGACGCATGCAACCTATTGTGTGAATTCTTTTTGTGTGTGGGAGGAATGCTAGAGCACAGAGGTGTATGCAACTCTGTGTATGAACAAAGCATCATGTGAATGAGGATATTGTAGCATGGTGTGGCCGGTTCAATACGCTGTTGCATGGACACATTGTGCATGGAGCTTGGAGTCATGTGCAATTACTAGTGGAAAAACGCTAGAGGAAATCAAACGAACAATTTAATGATTGCATAGGAAATGGCGTGTGAATTTCGCGGCTGTGTTTCTTAACATGGGAATTATCTTGACCTTCCAACATCTAATTCAACGAGCGGATACTTGGACCTATTCTTGAAGATCTGAGGTACATCGGTCAAGTTTGAAGATGCTTGTAGCGCACAGACCTTGTAGCGATATGGCAAGAAGCGAATCCCAAGGGAGACAGTTACATTGATATGCAAGAATTTAAAAATCACAGAAAATGATGAAGACGACATTGGTTGTAATGGAGGACGTGCTTAATCCTTTCGAAGTATTTCCAGTAAACAGTCAAAGAGGCGGTGCTTTTAGTGAAGAATTTCATGTGTCGCAGTAGCTTTCAATCAAATTTTGTGAATGCATGTTATTTTTTCAAATACCTCCATAAACCTGAATTCACTTTTTAACTCACTTTATTAAAGCTCTTTTAAATGGGAATTTAAAAGTTTTTTTTTAAAAGTTTATAAATAGAGTGAGAAAGTGTATAACATTGTAATAAACGTGTCTAAAGTGAAAGGAAGGTTCGAGACCCATATTTAGTTTATGTTTCTAAAGTAAAAGGAAGGTGCTATTTTTAAAAGTGGAGAGATAACTGTGCATTTTTTAGTGTGGAGTGAAAAGTGGGATTTTTATAAAGTAAGGGCTTATTTCTTTGTAATGGAGTGATAAGGTGTATTTGTTAAGGAGGTCATTTTAATATTTTGTTGAAGAAAGTGGGTGAGTCAGTTTTGAAGACAATTTGCTTCCAAGCAGTTTTGAAAATTTTCAAGGAGTTTTGGAATTTTGAGAAGTTTCAAAGATAAAAGGTTGATGTACTTCAATATTTAATAAAAACATATTTTTTGTGGTGTTGATGTGTTCTAGATCTGCCTAAAATTGAATAAGGGGATCTTAGGTACACCTTGTGTAGTGATTGAAAATGCATGTTTTGTGTCTAGTTTTGACATTACAATTATCTTAGCTAACACACACAAGGAGTCTAAAGCAAGTGAAAGAAACAAGTACATTAATCACAGCACCTGAAATTAAGATGCTGCAATGAGCATTCAATCAAACACAAATAATCACATGCATTTGTGCAACTGCAACACATAATCAAAGTTGGCAACATCAACATTCTACATCAACTAGCAAATTCATGCAAGACAATCAAGTTAATGCAACTACAAACTCATGCATTTCAAAAGACTACATCAACATTCAATGACAAGTGGTCATTGTGTAACTTGAAAAATGATAATTTGTAAGTTAACTTGTAAACAAATTCAAATGAAATTGAGTTGAATTGTAAAGGTGCATTTTCGGTCAAAACCGACACCCAACTTGTGAATTTATAGGAGGTAAAGTAAGTCAATTCTCCTCAACTGAGTCAATTCTCTTCAAGTGAGTCAATATCATTTGAACTTGTCATTGTAAAAATTGGGTGCATTTTCAGTGGTATCCGACACCCTCATCCTAGTACAAAATTCAAATGAGCCTGTGTTCATTTGTTAACAGAAATTTCAAGTAAGAGTTAAGCCGATTGAAGCATTCACAAATTTCAAGCGAGTGTGAGTTCCACCATTCCATTGATAAACTAAATTAGGCACACAAGTTCAAGAATTCAAGCGAGCAGGATCTTCAAATCCCGCAAGTGTTACAAGAAACCATCAAACAAAATCAAGCAAGCAAGTGAGCGAGTACAAGTGAGTGTGTCAAAACTCATAATGGGTAAAGGAGGAAAATGTCTTCAAAGTGCAGAACTAGAGATTAAAGATTTGCAAGATTGCAATCATGAGTTACAGAACAAAATTGAAATACTGGAATGGAAGTTGAAGCAAAGTCAAACCTTATTCAATCAAATGACCAGTACATTAGAAGCAACGAAAGACTTTCAAATTGAGCTCAAAGTGAAAGAAAAACTCATTCATGCACTTCAAATTAAGTTAAGTGAAAAGAAAGATTTACTTGATGCACAATGTGTAGAGAAGATAGATGCAAGTTGTGACACAAAAGACCTCATCACAACAACAAATGAAAGTTGTGATACAAGTGATCTTATTCAACATATTAATGAAGGTTACAACACAGATGATCTAATCAAGCAAGTTGATATAAGTTGTGCACAGATGAACTAATCAATCAGGTTGATATAAGTTGTGACATGAGTGATATCAACCAACCAATTGTACTACTTAATGATGCAACAAGTAGTACCAAAGATCAAATTGATCAGTTTGATGCAACATGTCAAACTGATGAACTGTTAGTGATTGATGCCCAATGTGACATAGAAGGTTTAATAAATCAAGGGCAGAATCTTAGCAGAAGCAACAAGTATGAAGAACAACAACATGATAGTCTTTCCAATAAAGTGATCAGACCTTGGGAAGAAATATCCTTAAACAAACACTGTTATGGCCTAGGATACAACAAATAAAACACTTTGCTTGTTCCAAATTTCTCAAGGCCAGTTCAGTTTGTAAGTGTTGGTTTTCTCAACAATGATCAGAATATGGTTAAGTGTAACCATTGTAAACGAAATGGCCATATGGAGAGTAAATCCTTTGACCTCCATCCTTGTCACCATTGTGGCAAGAAAACTCATTCATCCGAAAGATGCTGCAAGAGAAATCAACCACCTAGAGTGAAGATCAATTACTCATGGATTGATCCTTGGAAGTGGTCACCTAGAGTAAAATAGTTGTCTATGTGTTACCGAAGGATTTAATTTCACATGAAGACAAATTATACAGTAAAATTAAGATGGTGAAATCTCCTACACCTCAAGGGGGGGAGTTCCAAAATCAAATGTTGATTGTCTCTCCTTTCCGCTGACAGATGGGGGAAAATGATAATAATGGAATTGAAGGTTGTCATACTAAAATTTTTGACAAAATCAACAAGTAGTAACATCAAGTAGCTAGTGGGAAGTCATCATCTTCCTCAAAGCAGCTAGTGAGTAGTTTTCAACAAACAACAGTGAGCAGTTTCAACATCAACAAATTCACTAGTGGGCGTTCTCAATATTTTGTCAGTGGAAAAGCAAATTTGCTAGTGGGCGTCATCAAAATTTTGTCATTGGAAAAAGGATGTTGATTTAAAGAAAAGGATATCCTTTTGCAGCTTGGAACCTGATGGGGTTTTCAAGAGATGTATCAGACTTGCAGTTGATTCAATTTCTCTTTAGATTGGAGTTTTTCAGCATCCATCTTTGCCAGTTTTTCAGGCAGCATTTTTGAGGATCAACAGTTTCAGCATGAGAACTTGGAAGATGGTTCCTGGTTCTTATTTTGGACTTATCATTGAGAGGGGGAATGTTAGCCTCACTCTCATGTGATGAAAACAATTATAAGTCCAAAACAATTAAATTAATTAAAATCAAGAAAGTTGGATTTAATTCTACCTTTCTAGATTGAGTTTGTTCCTCATGGTTAGGAGTCAGTTTAGGCCTAGTTGGTTGAGAGATTCTCTACAACTAGTTAGGCTCCTAGATTAGTGTTTGGTTGAGATATTTGCTCAACTATAGTGTCTAAGATAGACCTACTATCTTGAGACAAACTTCCTCATGTATTTATTTGTACTATTATCATTATTTGTACATTGCATTATGAGAGGAATACAATAAGGCTGAGGCTTTTTTCACCATTTCTATGTCTCTGGTATGTTTTCATGTGTGTTAATTTTGTTTAATATTCTACATTAATCCCAAAAATTAGGCAAGAATGACCCATATCAATATGTAATTGCATCTACAAAATCATTGCAAAAATTATTACATGTAGGTTCAAAAGTCACTAAGCTGATTCCATGTCCTTAGAACAATTTGGCATCCTTCTTGGGAAACAAATCCATTATGAAATATGAGTAACCCAAGAAGAAATTTATAACTTCAAACCAAGAAATTACAAACAATGTTAGTGAGTTTATATTTCCAAGGCACATGATATAAAAATCTGGCTTTATTTAGGGCTACTCATCCATATAGGGTTCAATGTGCACTTGGTTAACTAGATAATGAATTGTCTTTCCTCAATATATTTGCAATTCTAATTAATGGCTCAGCCTATTCTTCTATCATGCCTAAACGAGACCATGGGTATGTATGACTAATGGATCCTCTGCTATTTTTTACTGTAGAGTAGGTGGTCTTAACAGAGCTATAACATAGTAAAAAAGAAATATAAGCTTGACAACTATGCAAATAGGAAGAGCCCTAAACCTAACATATTTATTGTTTGTTGATTATGTTTTGCTTTTGGGTGATAGGACCAAGGTAGATGCAATTAAGTTGAAGGCACCTACCCTTGAGGAACCTAAATTCATACCTTAAAAACTACCAACAATTGAGGAGCTACAAGAATCGACACCATCTTTGATTTGAACCTAAATAGTCTTGTTGAATTAAGGCTTCTGTGATCCATAACAGGTTTATGAGAAGAGTCTTTAACAGAAATCACATCATAATTCACGAGTCTTATTATCTTTGAGTATTTCCCTAATCACAATGACCAGTGAATCCTCCTCATGGATTATTTATTTCATTCTATCTATTAGTAAAATCCACAAAATGTATCCCTACATTTGAATCTTGGGAAAAAAACATATGATTGTGATCATTTAAATTATCCATATCTCTTGGAGCCCAAAAATCCATTTTCTTTTTATAAGATTTATATATAACCTCAAAAGAAACCCTATTATAAGCCGAAGGACCATTATGCCCTCTTGAGTCTTGACAAAATATGATGGAATGAAATTGGGTGAGGACCAGATCCAGGTTTACCATGTCAGAACCTAAGTTCATTAAGATGACGACCTTGGTTTGAAGATATCCACCATACAAACTAGGACCATCCATACTTATCATTGCCATCTCTTTTTAATCATCAATACTAACATACTGAGGACATGTAACTCGTGAAGACCCATGGTAGTCATTGCAATGTAATTTATTAGAATACATGCCACGTCCACAAGTTTTTATATTTAATCTCTGCATCCAATGTGACCATTTCTTATTATGAGATTTACCACATCCAAAAATGGCATCATTCACATCATTTTGAAGAAGTTTACAAAGGTCAACATAATTTTTTTTTTTTTCACATTTATAACTTCCCTCACATTTGTTGGTTCTTGAAGCTCGAGCACTCTCATAACAAAAAAAGATAAAGTCAAGAAGCAAAAATGGTCCACTCCCTTTTCATCTACTGATATTAAAATGAAGTTTTATTAGAGGCACTATTTGTTTGTTCTTTTTGGTTAAAAAAGGGCTTGCTCTTGGTTTTATGTGACTTTCAATTTATCATATGTAGCATGTTGAGAAATGGGAAAGAATAATGTATGACATTTATCTTGCAGAAATTGATGCTGAATGAAAGGATACAAATTTTAACCAAGCTATAGTTCACTTTGGTAAAGGTGGAGGAACATCTTAAAAAGTTGCCTAAGAATACACCATATACAGACTTTGAACATAAGTAATATATGGATTTTTCTTTTGCTGATATGTTTTTTTTTCTACCCAGGATATATTGTAGAAATTGTTTGAGGACCTCATTGATGTCGATTTTTTTGATGTCCTACTTGATTGATACATTCACATATGTCAAGAACACTTTAAATATGAATTAATATGTTCCTAAAACAAATCAGATTCAAATTTTATAGATATAAAAGATTAAAAAAAATGTCAATGCCTTCGTTTGATTGTTACTTGACTTTGCTGTGGGCAGGTTACAGGAAATGTGATTGGAAAAAGGACGGGGAGATAATGCAGAGCATGTATTGGATATGATTCATTTGTTGTTAGAGATGCTTTAGGCACCCGAGCCACCGACTTTAGAAATGTTTCTAGTAGAGATTCTTATGGTTTTTAATTTTGTGATTATTTCACCTGATGATTATTTTGGCAAAAAAATGTTTTAGGAATGCCAAACACGACATTAGTGGACAAGTAAACATATTTTTATAATTATAGTGTCCACTCCATGATATCCTCTTTTTATTGTTTGATTGTATTTTGGATGTTTCTTTTGATTTTATTTTTTCTTTTAACTATGAGATTGAAAATACGTGGTATCGTGTCCATTTAAACAACAACCAAAGCTTGAAGTTGAAATTAATATTACACAATATTGATTGGAATCCTTGTAGCTAGTTTGTGTTAAAAGACTTTCATGGCTACTAGAAAAGTTTTACTTTCATGTTGTTATTTGAACACATGTTGTTTATATATTTGACCAAATTCATGCATTATAAAATGAAATTTTGCTGCGAATAAAATGACAAGGATTAAAATCACACCTCAGATTATTTGTTTTCATAAGTTATCTACAACTTGAGATTTTTAGCATGTAACTTAGTTGACATGATTGTGCTGAAGATTTCCTTGAAGGTTTAATACCGAGTTACCAGGGTGTTCTTTTTTATGCTGACATTTTATTTATTTTTTTCAAACAGGGCATTTGGCCACATTATAGTGGCCACTATTGCCTAACTGAAAAAAACTTATTCGAGTTTCTTACTTGTATGGGGGAAAATGGCTTTGACATTGCTGATGTCGAGGAATATGTCGTATAAACTCTTTATAGTCTACTTTAGTTTATAATTTAGTGTTCATTGTCTTTCATGTCTTACACTTTGTATTGTATCTTCTTTTATTTTCAGAAAAAAAAGAACTTAATATTGATGGTAAGAAGCAGGAATTGAAGAAAGAGAAGATAAATAACACTGGAGCGACAAATGGAAAGAGAGAGAGAGAAGAGAATTGGTCTGGTGTTACCCTTAGAGCCAATATCCCGCATAAGAAACACACATAGAGACTGATGGTCAAGTCTTCAGAGTTGTTGAATTCACCTGCAATGCTTTGACAACACAATGATAATGTTTTGAAATGATGATATATAATTTCATGGGTAAATTGTAGTCCAAACAATATTAAGTTGGAAACCTATATTGTAATACTTTAACATTTCATATAATATAATTTATGTGGTTGAAATCATTTATAGTTGTCCTTGATATTGTTTAGTATTGTAATTGACATATGCAACTTTGCGTTTTCATATTAGATGAACATGCACATTGTAAGACATTTTTTAAATCATACTAATTAATTTAAGTTGATTAATAATGAACACATAAAATCAATCTGAAACTACTAAATGAGTAGTTTATATTGATTAATGATGAACACAAATAAAATGAATATATGACTAAATTAGTCATTTATAATGATTATTAATTAAAGTAAATGAAATAAATATAAACTACTAAATTAATTGTTTATATAATGAATATGAAACTACCAAAAAAACAATAATCAACTACTGCAAATGATAAATTTGTGATTACAAATGATGACTAAATTTTGCATATATATGACTATTAGTAGCTAATTTATAGTATCTTATAACACGACCAAAATGTAGTCATATTTCTTTGGTCATTAATTGGTTTGAAACAATGACTAAATTTTGCATATATATGACTATTAGTAGCTAATTTATAGTATCTTATAACACGACCAAAATGTAGTCATATTTCTTTGGTCATTAATTGGTTTGAAACGATGACTAAAATTTGCATATATATGACTATTAGTAGCTAATTTATAGTATCTTATAACATGACCAACATTTTGGTCATTAATTGGTTTTCTTGGATGATCATATAGTAATATAATTTTTTGTATATTTGGTCATTAATTGCGGCAATTAATGACTATATTAATGACCAAATTAATGACTAAATATACTACTAGACGATAAAATCGAGACAACCAATTAATGACATAGATAAAAGCGACTAAAAATTGGTTGTGTTATAAGATACTATAAATTATCTACTACTGGTCATCGACTGAAAAATGGTCATTTATATACAAATTTTAGTCGTTTTTTAGTAATTAATTAGCCATTTTGTACTAGTGCATGTGAGGAGAAAATTGAAGCAAAATGATAGAAAATGAAGAAAATAGAGGCATCATTCATAAAAAGGCTTCTAAGAATCAGTTGGTAACCTTTTTTCAATTGTGTTTTGGAGCTCTCTCATTATTCTTTCTCTCTCTCTCTCACTCTTGGACTCCTAGATTTTTCTTGGAGCAATTGTGGCATTGGAGGAAGAAAGGAAAAGAGGCCGAGAGGAAGCAAAGATCAAGCAGGGAAAGGCAGGATCAAGCAACTACAACTGGCTTCATTGCAGGTATCGAATTTCATGTGTATTTTCCTTGTTATATTTGGCATGCATGGCATTGCATGTGGTTATTTTTATCATGGCATGAGTTTTGTCAGGTGTAACAATGTTTTTCATCATAGCCTTGCCATTTCCGAATAGCCATGGTGTGATGGGGTTCTCATGTTTTGGTTGAGTTGGATTTTCGGATGGATTCGAAGTTGAGTGGGGTGGAGCTCCGAATGATAGAGCACATGGCCTAGTGGTCCCTGAACCAGACTGTGGATCATGGTAAAGTCACTGGCCTAGTGACCCCAGAGCCAGACCATGGGTTGTGGTAATCCAGGATTGTGTTGCCTTCGTGGGCTTAGGAATCCTTGTTGGTGAATGGCAAGATATACGTTAAAGCAAAGAGGTGGTTTTCTCTCCGTTGGGCCTAGTAATCCCGGGGTTGGGATATGTGGTAAATATTGGAGAGTGGGTTTCAGTTTAGGGCATTGTGATCTGGGTTTGCATTGCGGTAAATCCTGAGGGACTAGGAGACAGGAAAATTCCTCATGGTGTAGGTGGTAAAATCCAGTGCCATCTGTTATCACTCCAATATTTCTCTGGATTTGATTAGAAATAAATGATTGGAGGTAACCACAAAGCTACTTTGGAGATTAGGATCTAGCCTTCCTAATGCTCAAAGAGGGCTCTCTCTTTATGTTTTAACTTTGTTTAGTTATTTGATTTTAGGCTAGTTATTGTACTTGGGTTTTGATTTGGATTTGGTGGTGGGATCACTTACTTAGATGAAAAGAGAGGTGTCTTTTACCATTGGGCTATGGGGTCAAATGTCAAGCAAACAGGATTGGATCAAGTTCTAAAAACATTTTCTACAAGGCAAGATAGCAGAGTTACTTCAGTTCTCAAGGCTGAATGGTGAAGTGGTTTTCAATCGGATCTAAGGAGAAATTAAGGGTTCCTTAGGCCATATTATGAAGAAAGTGAAAGAGGTCAATTGGGATGGGATAGCAATTAAGGATTCTCAGATCCGGATATCAGAAGAAAACATGGAAATAATCAACTATTCAAAACAGAGTGTATTTAAACAAATTCTGAGATAAATTTCCAGTTAATTCATTCAACTTTAGATGTAGTGTCCTATTTTTTTAGTATAGTTTTGTTACTCCTATCAAGGGTTATATATATATGATAGGTTGATCACTTGATTAAGGAATAATGTTTTACATACATAGTTATATTTCCTTTTATGTTTATGTATGACAAATTGATCACTGGATTGGGAACAATGTTTTATATAGTTATATTTCCTCTTATATGTGGCATCATTGATTATCTGTATTAGATGGTTTTGGTTAAGTAAAATGTTATACATATGTTTTTCTGTTTGTATCTGATTTATGAAGCAGGTGTATGACATGGATGGTGATCCAAGATTGAGACACATATACCCATGAATTCTCATAGTTATGCAGAATAGATGGTTAATTATGATTTATGGATGCTACATGATTTGTGTGATTATATATGTCTAATATTGTACTAATCAGGATGTGGTAGGGTACCTGGTCATTTTCCAACA
>APFE030711377.1:0-52905 GCA_000404065.3 Pinus taeda
CCAACGGTCGCGGCCCTCAAATAGCTCTGATACCATGTAGGAATTTACAGGATAAGTTCCTCAGACAGAACACCAAAAAGACACCGCTCACAAACAGATCACAGATCAATACACCAGTATTTTGACGTGGTTAAAACCCTCAGAGAGGGAAACAGTCCACGGCCTGCCCAACGTGGCTACTACAGGCAATTTATTAATAAAAGAATGAAAATTTACATAAGCTTCTCTCATGCACGGTGAACCTACAAATGACCCTCCATGCGCTTTAAATAGAATTCATGAACCAATCGGGTGTCAAGCCAAGGATCAAGTGTCGGTAATACCGAGGAGAGAATGAACCGTCGGATCACTACATATCGTGACCGTCGGATTGTAAGTTACAAAATGTACAACGGTAAAGAAACACACTTTACCTAACTCTATACCTAAATCTATACTAGACCAAGTTGAACTTAACTATTTCGTATGTGTCGGAATATCCTAACAATTCAATGGTTCCAATCACAACATGCACCAGTAAGGCTCAGTTCCTGTAAACTCCAATCTTTATTAATAACATCATTCTAAAAGTTACAGCCGAGTTCTCATTCTTTCATAAGAGAACAACAAAATCAACAACAACAACCACCCTCCAAACTTTGTGCGAGGGGGAATATATACAATAGGTTTTACAAAATATCTAAATGCTGAGTCATTTGATACATTAACTGTGCTCACCAACTTTACAAAATATCAGATAAGAAAGTTATTGCTACTCTGAATGTAAGATAAATGCTCTTTAATGCTGTCAGGTCTCTTCTTGACCTTTGGAGGAGACTGAGTCGGTTGAGCGTTTCTGCTTTCAATGCTGAATGATGTGAATGATGTGTCCTTATGTTCTTTCATGCTAAAGCTGTTCTCGGCCCTGCTACCTGTAGCTGTTATTGCTGCTTTTGGTGGCCGAATCTTCCTGCTGAGGTGGCTCATTCCACCTTTTGGTCATAGTATATGCACCACACTTTCTGAATGTGATGACTTATATATTTTGATGACAAAATTTAGATGAAACCTCTTGTTTATAATAATAAATGTATCATGGAGGTCCACCATTCCTGCGTAGGCAATTGATGCCTCAAAATTGCATCCATGGTCTCATCTGCCTCTGTGTATTTGTAGAAGTTCAGAGGCACTTCAAACAGATGGCTAATCTCATTCATAATAAAAAAATAAATTCTCTACTCTATCATAGAGACTTTGCCCAGATGCTGGCCGTGTTTCCTGTGAGCTGCTTGATCCTTGACTGATCTGATTGGTGGCAAATGTGTTCACCCTCTTTGCATAAACTTCATGTGATAGAAGTTTTCCTGCACTGTTGAGTAAGCTGGGGAGACCTCTGCCCTGTAGTGCTGCAAATTTGTCCATGAACCTATTTACCTCTGTTTGCATATCTTGGCTTCTTCTATCCAATGTCTGTATCAGGCTTTTCAGTGTGAGGACCCTCTTAATTAGCTGGATAGTCTCCGTCCTGTTGGAGATCCCAATTGCTGCCAGCTGAGGAGCTGTTCGGTTATTGAGCAAATTGATCATTCTGCTGCCTATCTCAGGCATACTGCCTAGAGATGCCCTTGCTCTATGCACTTCCCTTTGTGCTTTGCCTATGAGCTCCATTTGCTCATGAATAGTTTCAATGTATTGCCATTGGTCCGTTATTTATTGGCCAATGTGGGTCCACAAAACTCTTCTGATCTCAGCCACCACTTTGTCAAGGGTGAGTTCTTTCTCCAGCTCTTTTATCCTTTCCTTGAGAGTTTTTATTTCTCTCCCTTTCTCAGCCACATTTTGCGTTGAATTATCATACTTCTCATTCAGCTTGGCCAACTCATCCTTGGCTCCATTCAGTTCTTTCATCTGGGCTTCTAGGGCTTGGACCTCATTCAATGATTTCTGCATGTCCAGGCTCAGAGCCTGATCTGTAGACGGTGCTGGTGCTGCTGTTGATGTTGATGGTGCTGCTGCTGCTTCTTCTGTGGGAGGAGGAGTGGTCTTTGGAGGCTCCTCAAGGTTTATAACCTCTAGAGGGGGCTGAGAAGTCTGGCCTCCCTCTTTCTGCTGCAAGGTTGCCTGTAGTGCAGCCTCTGTGTCTTCCAGCCTCGCTTATGTCTGCACTAGTTGCTTGTGTAGTGCTACCAGCAATGTAGCTATCTCTTGTTCTTGCTTCTGCTGGGCAACCTCATCTATTTGTGGGTGAATGGTTGCTGGGAGCTTTACCTTATTTCTTAGGGCTGCAAGGTCTGCATCTCTTATTTTTAGCAGTGTCTGTATGGCCTTTGGATCCTTGGGGTCATGCTGCAACTCTATAATTATATCTTCCAAAGAATTGATCCTGTTGTCTTTGGCCAGGGAGGATGCTTTCTCCAACTCCAGTTGGGCAGCTGTATTATTTAGGCTGTTTTCCAACCTTTTTGCCAACATTGCTTTGTCTGCCAATGTTGCATAAACCATTTCACCCGTTTTCTTATGAAGTTCTATTTGGTCCATGGGGTGAATGTCTTTTGCAAGAACCTCCAGGTTGGTTCCTATGTAGTCTGGAGCTGACTGTGGCTGCACCGTGGTGGGCATGAAATGACTCATGGTCATTTTTACTTCTGAAATGTCATAGGCTGACATAAGCCTCTGCTGATTTGTAGGGGCCATCTTTAGCAACTGATTGTAGTTTTGGAGCCTGAGTGGCTCATTTCTTCTCTTGATATCAGTAAACTGTTGCTTGATGCTTACCTCTGCTTTCCTTTAATGACTTGAGGAGCTAACCTCTCCTCCAAGATTTCTCTCTTGTTCCTGCTGAAAGGAACTAGCAGATACCTCCATGCTTGGTGGGCCCATTATCACCGATTGCCCCATAGACATGTCTTCCTCAGAGAGGGGATTTAATCTCTGCCTTTTCTCCCCTTGGTTTGTGGATGTGGTAAGGGGAGTCTCTTGCTCTCTGTCCCTCTTCTTTCCTTTTTCCACCTTTTGTGGAGTTTGGAGCACTGAGGTCTCCACCATCTTCTCTTGCCCAGAAGGCATGTTCTCTTGAGCCTGTTGCTCAGTCGGTGTTGGGGCTTCAGCCATTTGTTCTTGCTGCATAGGCTGCCCCTCTTCTTGAGTTTCTTGTTGTTGTTCTTGTTCTTTTTTAGTTTGTTGCTATGTTTGTTGCTCTGTTGTAGGAGGTGGTTGTTCCTGCTCCACCTGCTTGCCCTTACCTTTATTTGTTTCCTGTTGGGCGATTTCGGCTACCTGCTGCTGGGCTGTGGAAGATGAGGTAGCTGCTCCAATTTGCCTCTGACAGGAGGAAGAGACCTGCCCACAATGTTCCAAGTCAGCCTCTTTCTCAAGATTGCTTGTTTCTCTTCTTAACATTTCTTCTTTACCAATTGGCTCCTCTGAGGTGCCTTCTTTCCAGCTTAGGGCATTGGCATACTTTTCAATGTGAGGCAGTTTCACATGAACATAGCCACCCAATTTGTATTTTATTCTCCTAAGGGAAATGAAGTGATTAGGGTGATAAGGAACCCACTTGAAACTGGTTTGAAGTCTGAGGTTTCTAGAATCCTATCAGCTTCCTTCCATCCTTCCTCCTTCTTATTGTACAAGAAGGGGCCCAGCTGATTCCTCACCTTTAGTTCCACCTTCTTATTTTTACTTTGGAAATGGACAAAGTCAGCATTTCCAAACTGCCTGAAGTACTCTAGGGCAAAGAGTCTCATAGGGACATATTTTGGCAGCCTATAGGGATTCAGCTCACAGCCATATACTCTGATTACTGTATGGTGTTGGTAGAAGTACCAATCACCAATGCTGTATGCCTTTGAGAGTTGAAGAATTCTCTGCATTTAGTCTGTCAATCTTGGAGGAGTGACACCCAACAATAAGGTCATAGCTGGATGAATGAACAGATCAATAAATTCATAGTAGGTGTAAGGTGAATAAGGCATAAGATGGCAAACTGAAGACCAATACACAACCGACCTTGGGCTTCCCTGGGCATTTAGCTTTTTTAGAGGGACAGGGAAGGCATCAGGCTGATGGAACAAAAATAAATGATATATGTACCTGGTGTATTTAAACACCTTTTCCCTCTCCAGATTCATTAATTGCTCATGAATCTTATTGGCAATAAAAGTAGCAAAGTCATAATGTACATCAGGAGGCATCTCTGGGGAGAAAATGGACAGCATTGCCATGATGGTTTCATCCACAACCTCATATGTCCCATAACCCAGGATGTAACTGATCAAATCTACCATCATTTTTCCCAGCTCATTAAGATATGGATATGCTATGGGAAGGGCAGTGATCATGGATTGATATTGAGGCTGAATAAACAATTGATTAACCCTGGCAATCTGATCATTGGACAACTTGCCCCCTTTTGTTATCAGATCATGGATGGAGAGAGGAGTTAGGGGTTTTGTGGTGTGGAAGTGGAGCATTTCATTGATGGCCTCAGGGGTGATAAGGAACAATACTGAGCCTGAGGGGCTGAGGACGACTCTCTGATAGGGGTCATAGCTCGACATGCATTGTTTTATCAAGTCTGGGAGGACATTGACTTGAGGGAGGTTGTAAATGGGTATGTGGGAATCCCAAATTCCTAAGGTTTCAGGCCCACAGAGATATTGGGCCTTTAATTCATTCATCAGGTGAATATTGAACTTGGCTGTCATGGGCATGGAGTCTAGCATCTGGTAATCTTTATCACCTAGGGCTTTCCACTCTAGCTCTCTGTGTGGGGCATTCAGAGGTTGAACATTCAGGACTATTGGTGTCTCCATGGCTAGGCAGTAGTTATGACTTGGTGCTGAACTGGTTTTAGCAGGCAGGAGACCACAGAGGGCTAATTTCGCAGAAGTAAAGCCAATTGTAAGGGTAAATGAGGCAACTGTGGTAAAAATGGTGCAAAATGCTCAAAAAGAGTTAATTGAGGGGTTGCAGGAGCTGGCAACTTTGTTTTCCTTGTGAATTATCCCTTTTGTGTTTACAGTCCACGAATGCGCGGATAGAGTGGGAATTAGGGGAAGGGTGACTGTATAAGGGTTCAGCAGGTGAAATTCGACCCTGCACCTGTGAGGAATGCTTGTTTTTCCGGGGATTTGCTGGTAAAAACAGGTTGTCTTACTCTTGTAAATTTAGTTCCGGAGAAATATGGACATAACTTAGCTCTGAAGGGATGCTCTGGGTAAATACCTGGTGAATTGCTGGCAATGGTGACAAATACAGGCGGGTTGTAGGCGGCAGCGTTCTTCAGGTCGATTTCAGCAGGTTGGCGGCAGATGGACGTAATTTTCATGCAGAGGAGAGCAATAGTTCTTTCAGCGAAAATGAGAAAAAACTCGAAAATCGGCTAAAATATGGAATTTTGGGTTATTGGCGCGCTTTTTGGATGACGTCAGCATGACGTCATCAGGTGGGGTCAGGGTCGGGTGACGTCAGCATGATGTCATCGAGTGACGTGGCAGCCTGTGAGTGGTACACGGGGATTGCACAGGTGGCGGCCACGTAGGAGCTCTGGCGGTCAGGGGTGTTGACTGGGTGCCAAGTGGAGGTGACGTGGGCGGGCGTGGTGCTGGCGTGGGCAAGCGGTCTTGCAGAGTGGTAAGCGGGTTTTCTCGGACCACCCTCTATACGGTCGCGGTATTGTCAGAGGGTGCTCCGAGAGAGTCTGGGGGGTGACGCGTGGCAGAGGCCTGACGTCACCCTCTGACAGTATCTCTGAAGGTATCTTTCGGTCGCGGATGCCCGTCCGATATCATGTGGGCCGTCGGATGGGAGGGCCCAGATCCAACGGTCGATGGATTGATAAGATGCGCGAGTGATACGGACTGTGGGGAGGATAAAATATTATTTTGTTTGAAATTTGCGCTTGGCGGAAACTTTGGAAAAAGTGGGTTTTTCAGGTTTTTTCAGCGTTACGGTTAAATGGGTTTTTACAAAGGTTTATTAACAAAGTGGGTTTAAGGTTATTAATCCGAGCAAATCTCGGATTAATTCCAGGATTAATTCTTTGGCACTCTTTGGGTTGCGCTCAAATGTTTTAGCGCTTGAAGACCTTCAAAATCATACCTAGAGCTATAATGCTCGGGGGAGGGGATACTTAGATTTTTGGGTTTTTTGCCAAGTTTTACATAGTAATAGGGGAATAGGGGGTATAGGGAGTTAAGTAGTGATAAGTTAGTACTCAATATGAGTGAAAGAGGTGGATGGGGGGGAATACTAAGTTTTTATGAAATCAACTTAGTTTTTAGGAAGTAGATCAAAATGAAAAGAATATTTGCACAAGAAATGTGGCTTTTAAAGAAACTCAGAACCAACAAAATACTTTGATTTTCTTTGTGTACATGGGTGGCATAGGGATGTTAGTCATGAATGTGATAGGGGGTGATTTGGAAGTTAGACATGCTCCATTAGGCTTCTGCAAGACTGCTGCAAATAGGCCATTTATACTGGCACCATGTTTTTACCTTTGCTTTAGGCCAGTGAAGTGTCATGAACCATGCTTTTTGCAACCCCCTCTGCCTACCCACTCTATTGGCTAGCATTTTTTGTTACTCCAAGGAGGGTGCACTTAGATTTGCAAACCCTTTTGTGCCTTTTCTTTTCCTTCTGGCTTTCTTTTGATTTTCTATCTAAAGCTACCCTTACTGCTTCCAAGGCCCCAGATTAAACAGTTGGGAACCTTTCTTTCTCTACCTATCTACTTTACCTGCCAATATTAAGCTGTTTGGACAGGTTTCTTTCTCTAATCTATAACAAAAAATTGAAACATGGCATGACCCAGCTTAAGCTGTTGGATCACCCATCCAGAAGTAGGGCAACATCAACCAAAACAAGTATACTTCTTCCACAAGAATATGAGATCTTTGTATCACCAAAGTAGATCATATTGGCACTTCCCTTGCCAATCATGAAAAATGAAACCTATTGGTATAGGTAGCTGACAACCTCCAACATCCAACCTTCTCTCTTCTTCAGTGGCTGTGAACTAGAGGAATCTTTAGGTGAGAAACCTGACATATTTGAAGAACCTACAAGGGAAGAAGAAGAAGAGGAACCCATTCCTATTGAACCAATGGCTGAAACCGAAATGACAGAGCAAATAGAGAGAGAATTGAGGGTGCCTTCCCCATCAGGGAAACCAATGGGGACACTAAGATGAAGAATATAAGCCCCTCTGCTCTACCTCATTTCCATGGCCTAACCACAAAGGACTCTGAAACTTTCCTATTTGATTTTTCTACTATATACTGAACCTATGACTATACATATGATGAGCAAAAGTTAAAACTGTTTCCATCTACCCTCAAGGATGCAACATTACGCTGGTTCATGGGTTTTCCTGGAGATAACATCACAACTTGGGCTCAGGTGCAGTAGGATTTTAACAACAAATATAGGGACTAATGTAGGTCAAAGGATACTAAAGAATAGATTTTTAGTATGACCATGGGCCTGGATGAATTTTTAGAAGACTACGAAGGAAGATTCTAGCTCAGTTACAAAAGGGCCAGGTGCACACTTGACCCCGAGTCACTAAAGTCGGTCTTGCTTAGAGGAGTAAGGGAAGATCTTTTGGATACCTTACACTTGTTTGCAAGAGGGGATATCTACCAATTACCTTATGAGGATATCAAGACTGTCTTTAGAAACCATTCTAGGGCAGCCAGGAAAAAGGGTAGGAGTAGTCAACCTGTGGCTAGTACATCATCTTCCAACTCATCCATCAAGGGTGAAATTGGAAATATGCTGGAAGATTTCAAAAGTGAGATGCTGGAAATGCTTGCCTTGCAATTGGAAACCATGAACATCAAAAGGAAGCAAGAGGAAGCAGAGAAAGCCTTGGCCATCTATTGTCCTAGATTCACCAGGAGGCATCCTAGGAATAAATGTCCATTGAACTACATTGAGATTTGCTTGGTCTGTGAAGAAAACCACTCCACAGACAAGTGCCCTTCTTTGCCTAGACTCAAAGTTGTATATCAAGAAGTTGAAGGGTTCATTGAGAAGCGTTGCTACATCAACCAAAGGAGACCTCCTGGGCCTAGACCATACAAGCAGGGTATGCAAGGGTCATCCCATGCATATTACAACCCCAACCAAACCACAACTATACCTTCTTGGGGACCCCCTGCTCATCCTTCTTGGTCTACACCCCCTCCTTGGTCTTATGCATCTCAGTATCATTCCCAACTAGCCAGCCAGTCATTTCAACCTTATGTTCCACCACAACCTTAGTGGAATACCCCACTCCAAGGGTGGAGGCCCCAATACAAAAATGCTCAAGCTCTATTGCCTCCACCACCTACCCAACCACAACTCCTACACTCTGCTCCACCCAAGAAACCCCAGATGCCTATCCATCAAAATCCAAACACAAACAATAGGTAGGCTCAACAAGTATACAATAGAGAGACATCATACCCAACTTATGCTGTAGAAATCCAGGAGATCAACCTAATATCCGAGAGAATTCTCACAGATAACCAACCTCCCTCTCCACATAGGGAGGTTGAGGAAGAAAGAGAGGAAAGCAACCTTAAAGTAATTCCACCCTTTTTTGAAAGATTAGCCCAAACACTCTAGCGTACCCCAGAAGAACTTGAACTTCTGGGAGAATTGAAAAATCTATGTGTAAGGATCCCCCTTCTTCAAGCAATAAAAGATGTTCCCATTTACAATAAGTTGATTAAGGAGAAATGCTTCAAGCATCCAGGAAGAAGAAAAAGGGATGCCCCTACCATTAATGTCATGGAGCAACTGCTTGACTTAATGCTGGGGTAGGTAATATGTTTGAAATATTTGGACCCTGGAAGCCCTGTAGTAGATAGGTATATCAATGGACACCATTAATTGATCTATGGGCTGCCATTAATGTGATGACCAAGGACACCATGCTCAAGCTCAACCTCAAAGGGTGATTGAGGAAGACCACAACAGTTTAGTAACTTGCAAACCATTCCACAGTCACCCCTGAGGGAATTGTGGAGGATGTGATGGTCTCCATTGACTCTTGGTAGTACCCTACAAATTTTCTAGTTCTCCAGCCTAAGGCTAAGCTTACTAGTTACCCTCTCATCCATGGGAGGCCATGGTTGTCCAAAAATGATGCTTACATTAGTTTCAGAGCTGGGAATATGACCATCAAGAATGGCATATGTCTAAACAGTTAGTCCTATACCCTCCTGCTCAACCTTCTCTAGAGCATGATTTACCTTTATGGTTGGAGGAGGAGGAAGAAGATCACGTTTATTCAGCCCAAATTTATGCTTTGGAGGCAACCATAGGAGGAGGCTTTAAAGCCTTAAATGAAATAAAGTTTCAAGAACCGCCCATTGACCAGGCCACCAAGAACATCTTCTCCTTCCAAACAATGCAGAATAAAGGTATTGTTCTGCTGAATTTGAGCGATGAAAAACGGACCTGTCCATAAGGAGTCAAACTTACCATGATTACCTTTCTTTTCCTTCAATGCATCCAATTTGAGAACCCAGTCACCAACTTGGAAATTGCCCACTTTTGCCTTCCTGTCAAAGGTTTCTTTGATTTTCTTCTGATGAACTTTTGACTTCTCAACCAACTACTCTCTGATCTGCTGTAATTCAACTAGGTTATTCATTCTCCTTACCATGTCATTCATTTCATCCTATTATTATTGAAAGAATTTGGCCACAGGGAGAATCAACTGGATAGGAAAAAAAACATCAGCGCCATAAACCATCTTAAATGGAGAATTTCCTATGGACTTCTTGTTGGTAACTCTGTCAGCCCACAATGCAAACTTCAACTTGGAATCCCAAGTCTTTTTGTTGTCCTCCAACATTTTTTTGATTAGCCTTACAAGACTCTTGTTAGATGATTCTTCCAGGCCATTTCCTTGAGGATAATATGAGGTAGAATGCACCAATTGAATGCCCATGGATTCACACATATCCACCAATTCTTTTTCCTTGAAAGCTGCTGCATTATTAGTGACTGGTTTGGTTGGGCAACCAAATCTAGTGAAAATATTCTCATTCAAGAACTTTATGATGACTTGATGATTAGCATTCTTAGTGGGTATAGCCTCAATCCATTTGGTGAAATAATCAATGGCTACCAAGATCCATTTGTGCTGGCCATTGGAATGTGGGTTTATCTCACCTATGAAGTCTAAGCCCCACTACTAGAAGGGACCATTGACATGTACTGGCTTCAAGGGCAGAGATTTTAGCTGTTGTCTTCTTGCAAACCTCTGACATTTGTCACAAGATTTCACAAAAGAAAACACATCAGAGAACAGAGTAGGCCAATAATACCATCTCTCAGGATTTTGTGGGCTGTGGTTTTCCAATAATGATTCCCTCCACAGATGCTAGAATGGAACTGGTGCATGACCTCCACTAATTTTCCTTTATCTAGACATCTCAAGAGGATTCCTGATGGGTTTCTCCAATAAAGCAGGTTTTTATTAATGAAGAATTTGGCTGATCTGAGCTTAATGGCCCGGGCTTGACTTGAGATAAGACCTGTAGGGACTTCTAGCTTCTGCAAAAAATGATCTATACTGGAATACCATTCACAGGTGGCTAGATTTTCAGCCAAAGACTGATTCTGCTCTTACTCTTTTGCTGTTTCCTCTGTCTACTCATCACCTAAATTATAAACCACGCAATTGATTTCTAACAAACTGCAATTTTCCTCAGCCATAAGTTTAGCCAAGACCTGGTCTTTGACAAGCTTGGTGGGCTTCACCTCTATGTTGAACTCTATGAATTTTTCAATCCATTTAGCTCTCTTTCCATCAATATCTGGCTGAGTTAGAACATTTTTTATTGAGGCTGAAGGTACATATGCAACCACTTTGGAATGTAGAATATAGATTCTGAATGCCTTTAAATATTTAATGAGAGCATAAGCTTGTTTTTCAATAAGGTCATACCTTAGTTAAGCATCCCTTAAAGTTTTTCTGAAAAAAGCCACAGGGTGCTCTATGCCTTCATCATTTTTCTGCAACAGAACTACTGCAAGTGTATCATAAGAGGCAAAAGAGAAGATATAAAACTCCTTGGTGTAATCTGGGTTGATTAGAGTGGGAGCTTCCATGATAGCTTGTTTGATGGTTTCAAAAGAGCTTCTTGCAGCATATTTCCATTTTATTTTTGATCCTTTCTTCAACATGGAAGTGATGTGCTTCACTAGTTCTACAAAGTTTGGAATAAACCTCCTGACAAAGTTGATCTTACCCAGGAAAGATTGATTGTCCCTTTTTGACCTTCGGATGGACAATGTCTGAATTGCTTGAACTCTTGTTGGATTGATCTTCACACCTTCAGCAGAAACAATATGTCCCAACAATTTGCCTTCTTCTAGAGCAAAATGTGACTTCTTTGGGTTCACAGAAATTCCGAACTGTCTACACTTTAGAAACACCTTCTTCAAATGCTGCAAATGGTCCTTTTGAGTGCTAGAAAATACTGTTATGTCATCAAGGTGAATAAGGACAAAATTGTCCTTCTCTCCCACAAAGTCTATGTCCATGGCCCTCTGAAACGTAGCACTAGTGTTCATCAATCCAAAAGGAATTTTGGAGTACATGAAAGTGCCCCAAGGAGTAGTTAAGGCGGTCTTTTCATGATCTTTTGGATGTACAAAAATCTGATTGTAACCTGAAAATCCATCTAAGAAAGACATGATTTTAGCCCCTGAAACTTTTTGCAGCAAGTGCTCCATCTTAGGCAGGGGGTAGTTGTCTTTTTTAGAGCATTTGTTCAGATTCCTAGAGTCAACACAAAGCCTGATTTATCCATTCTTCTTTCTTACTACCACAAGGTTAGCTATCCACTTCGAGTACCTTAGGGGAACTATGATCTTGGCATCCAACATCATCTTGATTTCTTTCTCAATCAAAGGCAATAAGAGAGGGCTGATAGGTCTTAATTTATGGTTAAAAGGGATGGTGTTCTTTTCCAGTGAAACCTTATGCTGAATGATTTTTGTGTCATAGGTTTTAAGATCACTGTATTTCCAAGCAAAAATATCAGCGAATTGCTTCATTAGGGTGCAATACTCGGAACTTTGGGGAGAAGACAAGTGAGTAGACAGATTTATATGCTTTGGATGGGCTGGACTCCCTACATTATGTTTATGAGCAACAAACTCATTTTCTTTTTTGGCAGGATTATAAGGTACGTCATTATGATCAAACAACTTCTCTAGGGGAACCAATCCTTTGGGTATATGGTTACTAGGCAATTGAACAATGCTATCCTGACCAATCTCGTCCTTTAGCTTGGACTGGTTGCATTCTTCCATGGTTTCATTTTCTTGGTTGATGTGCATTTCAGAAAATTCCTCAACGACTTGTAAAAATCTATTAATTTCATCATCGTCTTCGAAAACTTTCCAGTACTTGACATTCTCAGGTAGAGATGGTCTATATTTCACCTGAACTTCATAAGTCAACTTGGGAGGTAAAGGAGGAATAAACGTGCTAGCAGACACAGCAAGGGAATCAGCAAGCTGGTTCTTCATTCTCGAGATGTAAGAAATTTTGAAAATATTAAAAGATTCCTTAAGCTTCCATACCTCATCTCTGTATGTTTTCAGCCTTGGAACGTTTTGTTGACCTGTTGAATGATAAGGTTTGCGTATCCAAACACTTTCAGACCTTTGATGCCCATTTCTTTAGCAGCGTTTAAGCCCAATATCAAGGCTTCGTACTTTGCTATGTTATTTGTGACCTGAAAAGTTAGTTTGAAAGATAAATGAATGCATTCCTGTGTAGGGGACACAAGGACTACACCTACCCCTGTAGCTTCCTTAGAGCAAGCTCCATCAAAGAAAATTTCCCAAATTTATGGGCCTTTCTCTGTGATCTGGCAAACTAGTTTCTTAAGTTGCGTGGAGGCCAACTGGAATTCTTCAATCTGAAGAATACAAGCTCCAAAATTAGCGTCAACAACATAGATGGGATGATTAGTGGGATTCTTTTCATCACTGATAATGTAAGCCAATTGAGCTTCTCTGTATAATCTCCTGCTCTCACTTCCAAAAACTAGGATAGTAGCGTAGGACAGATCATTTTGTAATGTTCCACCTAATCTCTTGATCCAACCTCTGGAAAGCAACATGCCAAACTTGGGGGGTACATTTGCAGCCACAATTTCCATCATCATGCTCTTCATGGGAAGCTAAGAAAAAGTGATGGCTAGGTCCTTGATTAATCCCAGACATTTCACTTTTCTAGAGCCAAAAGAAAACAGGTCATGATAAGGCTTGGTGATGTCAAGACCCAACTCATCCATGACAGCCTTGGGCATTAGATTATGGCTGGCTCCAGTGTCCAGAAGGTAGTTGTGAAGGATTTTGTCGTGAATAGTTAGAGATACATAGAATGATGGGGAGCTGTCATCATAATTTTCAATCATTAGGCTGAGAACAACAGCTGGTTTATCATCTTGCAGATTTACATAGTCGGTGGAGGCTTGGATGGCATTAGGCTCAAGGGCCTTGAGGATTGATCTATTGAAGGGCTCATTCTTCACTAGTTCAATCAGAGGTATATGTATTCTTAGATTTTGAATTTCTGATTGAAAACTGAAAGGAGAAGGAGACTTGTCAAGGCCTTTTACCTCGTGAATTGGAGCTTTGAGGATGATGGGGTTAACTGCCAGTCGCTTCTGCCTATTAGCTTGTTGTACTGTAGGGACAATAGCTCTTTGAATAGGAGTTTCCTTGGCCTTATTCATCTTCAACCTCAAATTATATCTGTGCTGATCAGTAGTTTGCAGAATAGCTTCACCATCCCATTCTTGGTTGATCTGGACATTGAATAATGATTTTCATAGGCAGTTGAGGTCATTAAGGAGGCACTGCAATGGATCTCATCATCTTCTTCAAACTGCTCTTCTTCCATGACTACATTCTGGAAAGGGGTATTCACCCTTTGGTCTTCATGGGCATCTTTGCTTCTTTGCAAAATTTGCTACTGCTCATTAGCTCTTCTATATGGATTTGGATTTCTAGGGGCAAAGGTATTAGGAACTCTTCCTTTCCTAAGGTGTTGCTCAACCTTTAATTTGGAGATTTCAGAGGCTAATGACTCTATCATCTTGGTCATTTTATCTATCTTGGGATCTGAAGATGATGAAGACTCACCCCTTTGTCTCCTTCTATCAACATTTCCCTTGAGCTTCTCTGCAGCCATGATGTTTGATTCTACTTCCAAGGATACATCCTGCATATCAGCCAAAGTAGCACATTGCCTCTCCCTCAACAGTAGACAGAAGTCAAAATCAAAGGTGCTGGCATCAGTGTGTTTAGCAGAGGTAGTGGTGGGTTTTACTTCAGCTGGTATCTTGCTGTACATGTGGTTAAACCTTTTATTAAAATCAGACAAAAACTCACCATTTTCCCTCTTTAAGTTCCCAAAACCGGTGTGGTAGTAGAGTAGATCCTTCTTATCCCCCTAATGCTTTAGGAATGCGTCATCTAAAGCCTCAATATTTGCTATAGACCTTGGGGCTAGTTCCCTGAACCATTTTATAGCCTTTCCATCTAGACTTTGGACAAAGACTCTCATCCATACATCCTCTTCACTAATGTCTAGGTTATTAGCATAGCTATAGAATGATTCAAGATGTTCCTCAGCTGAAACACCTTCAGTCCCAGTGAACTTAGGTCTATACTTTTGATATTCTCCGGTAGGCATGGCATTTAAAGGAGTAGGCAATACTAGAGGTCCATACCTAGAAGTTATGATTCTTTCCATCTTGGTAGGTGCTTGTGGTCTTTCCATAGCTGTGGTGGCTATAAGGGTACTAGAAATCTGAATGACAGGGGGTTGAGGAGTGACTGATAAGACTAAAGGGGTATGATGGATAGGAGGAGTGGCTTCCTTTGGGCTTGCAACAAAAGGAGAAGCCAAAGAATAAGGAACTTTATAAATCTCTGAGATTTTTTCTTCACTGCTAGTATTAGATGCTATACTCTCAACATGTATTTGTTCTATTACAGGATTTTATTGAGGAGATATAGAATATTGTTTAGAGCTACCTGAACCTGATGCTCCTTTTTGCAATGCATTTCTTTCTTTGATGATTTTTCAGGGTTAGATACTAGGTCAACTTGTGGCTTCTGAGGATTTCTCTGAGTATGCCTCACAAACTGAGCCAAAACTATGAAGTGGAGTCGCCAAGAGGTTCGTCCTTCAATAGAGTCGCCAGATAGATAATTACAACCGAAAAAGTGCCCAGACTTTGTCTATCATCAAAGCTAGATCTGTGTCATCTCCTAGGGAAGTTGAGCTTCAATCTCCTCTCCTCGGCAACGGCGCCAATTATGTTATCACTCCAGGAAGCTCTCCTAGGTTGTAGCTTGGAGATGCCTAGTAACATATAAATCTTCAATATTGTTCTCTGAACTATTGGAATGGATGATCGTTTGGATCAAGTCAGATGACTGTTTCAACTCTATTTTCACTCAAGACATGCATGAACACCCTCAACTTTACAAGGCTTTAGACCACTAATGCTCAATAGTTTATAGATTCAATGGATAGATGGAGAATACTAACTGTACCAGTAGATGCATACATAAAAACATATGAATGGCTAGCTACAGGAAGTAAATGAAGCTTGCAAATCTAATTTATCAACGTAGAGATAAGATGATAGTTATCTGGCATTAGACATAGAAGAAAACATGAATAACCTATTCAAGTGAAAGATTAGAACAGAAGAGAAAATGGGAATTGAACATGTAACAACAAAAGAAGCTTATATTACTGAAATGAAGATGAGAAGCTAGAGGAGCAGAGTATCCACAGTCTCCAAAAGTTGAACCCCTGTTACTCTGAACTTTCAAATATTTATAGGCCTTTTACAATGCTCTCGAGCCTTCTGAGGCTCGAGGTGTCTTAATTTATCCCCTCTATCTTTTTAACTGTTTGATGCCATGACTAGACATGCATGAGCTCGGAGGTTTCTTTTTCTAATAGCATAGTAAACAAATTTTGGTAAATGTGCTGCGCTGTCAGGTGGTTCACTCGTGCTAGCAATGCTCCATGATCATTTGTTGGTTTGCCTGTGTTGTGCTGTTGCCTTTCCCCTTCTAGCCTTCTGTCTCTCGGTTTTTGTCCTGTGATGAATGGGTCTTCGGGCCTTTGAAATCCTTTCAAATACTAACAATGGCTATTTTATGTTTTACACAGAAAAACGCTGCAACACTGTGAAATCCCGCCAAGCTCTATTTATTTCAGATTTCCAAAGTCCTTAAACACTGTCTATTCCTCTATCGGGTTCGTCCTTATCACTATCGCAAGTCGCAAATGGCCTGTTCCCAGTCTTCCCTTTGTATTTTGAAATACGTTAAAAACATTGGAAATACATTAAAAATGGCTCATGACGGACTTCAAATTTCATATATTTCCCTTCACGAACCCTTTCGGGTCCTAGTCTTATCGCATATCGCAAGTCTCTTTGTATTTCATTAAATAATGAAGACATGCAAAATATATAGGAAAATGCCTTTAGGTGAATCTCAAATCTTATATAATAGCTTTAAGGAACCCTTTCAGGTCCATTTTATTGCATTGGACATCCATATACGTATAATCCCCGCTCCTCTGTGAAGCTCCGATGCGATATTGCGATGTGATTGATCATAATCACATATCGCTATAACCTCGGGCTGTTTGGTGAGCACTCTACTGTGTTGGCCGATTGTGATTCTACGATGCAACGTGGGCCGTTGATTTGCACGCTTGATCGACGGTCCATGTTGACTCCGCCGATTTCCATTGCCAGTTCCACATAGTCTATGCCAATATCCGCCGATTGCCACCGCTGATTGTGATCCGCCGACTGGATCTAGACCGTTGATCGGCTAGATCTGACTGCTACTATGCATTTCACTGTTTATGCCTCCGATACTCTATTTTTCACTATTTTTGTGTTTTTGGCCTCCTGATAGTGCTTTTACACCATTATAATGGCTCTCCTCCTGCGATTGTTTTGATCTTTGGCCTAATTTTACTAACTTTTGAAGACTTAGAGAGCATATTTGGATCCATTTTGGGCCACATGCCAACAAGGCTAACAGGTACAACTAAATCCAAATCTGCCTAGAAGATCAGGATAAGACCACATTCACCTATCCTTGGGGTACTTTTGCCTATAGGGTCCTTCCCTTTGGCCTATGAAATGCTCCTGCCACTTTCCAGAGAGCAGTCTTGAGAATTTTTGCTAAATTAGTACATGATGTGGTGGAAATTTATATGGATGATTTTACACCTTATGGCTGTGATTTTCAAGAAGCCTTGACTAACCTAGGCAAAGTATTGCACAAATGCATTGAAATGAACCTGTCTCTTAGTCTGGAAAAATGTGAATTCTTAATGATTGAAGGGATTATGATAGGTCATTCAATATCTCAGCAAGGATTACAGGTGGACTAGAACAAAATAGAAATCATCCAAAGGGTCCCACCTCCACAGAAGTAGAGGGATGTCAGGAGTTTCTTGGGGTTAGCTAGATACTACTAAAGGTTCATAAAGGACTTCAACAAGTTGGCTTATCCTTTATTTGGGTTGTTGGTCAAAGATTTTGAGTTTATATGGTCAAAAAGCTATCAAGAAGCCTTAGAAATTTTAAAGGTTAAGTTAACCACTGCACCAATTCTTTGAGGCCCAAACTGGGCCCTCCCTTTTCATATTCATGCTGATGCCTCACACAAAGCCATAGGAGCAACCTTAGGTCAGGTAGAGGAGAAATTGCCCTATGCCATCTATTTTATCAGTAAGAACCTATCAAAGGCTGAGCTAAATTATACTGTGACCGAAAAGGAACTCCTGGTTTTTATGCATTCATTAAACAAATTTAGGCATTACATTACAGGCTACCAAAAATTTGTGCATACTGACCACGTTGCAATCAAATATTTAATGAACAAACCGGATGTAAATACTAGAATTATAAGATGGTTTCTTTTATTGCAACAATTTGATCTAACTATTGTTGATAAGCCTGGTAAGGAAAATGTGTTGCAGACTTTCTATCTAGGATGAATATGCCTACAAGTGAAGAAGGAATGGTGGATGACTAGTTACGAGACGAGCATTTGTTTGCTATTTCAGTTCTCTCCCCATGGTTTGTTGATACAACAAACTATTTGGTATCAGCACAGTTCCCACCAATCTTGCCCTCCAAAGAAAAGAGCAATATAGTCAGGGAAAGTGGCCCCTTCGCTTGGATTGGGGGCAATATTTTCAAACTTGGCCCAGATCAAATCTTGAGAAGGTGTGTAAGGGAAGAGGAAGTTTTTGGCATCCTTCTAACTTGCCATGATGGGCTTTGTGGAGGTCACTTTGTTGCAAAGAGGAAATCATTCAAAGTGTTACAAGCGGGCTATTATTGGCCCACTCTTCATCAGTATGTGAAAAAGTACATTAGTCATTGTGATCGGTGCCAAATCTTGGGAAAGCCTACTCCAAGAGATGAAATGCCCCTACAACCTCAAATGACGTTCGAGCCATTTGACAAGTGGGGCATGGTCTTCATTAGGCCTATCAACCCTCCTTCAAAGGAAAAACAATACATTATTTTGTGCACTGATTATTTGACTAAGTGGGATGAAACCAAGGTGATTAAGGCAACAACAAAAGAGAAGGTGGCTAAGTTCCTAAGGGAGAATGCATTCTACAAATTTGGGTACCCTAGAGAGCTAGTCACAGACCAAGGCAACCAGTTTACCTCAAAGGAAAAACAATACATTATTGTGTGCACTGATTGTTTGACTAAGTGGGATGAAACCAAGGCGATTAAGGCAACAAAAAAAGAGAAGGTGGCTGAGTTCCTAAGGAAGAATGCATTCTACAAATTTGGGTACCCTAGAGAGCTAGTCACAGACCAAGGTAGCCAGTTTACCTCCAACATGATTGACGAACTGCTCAGCCATAAAAAAATCAAGAATAGGACCTACACTCCTTATCATCCACAAGCTAATGGGAAAGTGGAGGTGACCAACAGGGCACTAGAGAGCATCTTAACCAAGGTAGTGAGCAGCAGTAGGAAGGATTGGGCAAAGAGACTAGTTGAGGCCACCTAGGCCTATAATACAACATGGAAGACCACCACTGAATTTACACCCTATGAAATGGTCTATGGGAAAAAGGATTTGTTGTCCATTGAGTTTGAATATAGCACATTGAGGATGGCAGCCCAGCTAGATTTGGATCTCAGTCATGCAGAGAAAGAAAGATTATTCCATTTGAATGGCTTGGATGAATTTAGAATGCAGGCCCTCCTACATACAAATATAGTTCAGCTTCAGAGGAAGATCTGGCATGATAGACATATTAAGGAGAAGAAATTTCAAGAGGGAGATTGGGCATTGTTATATGATTCTAGGTATAAAGACCTCGAGGGCAAGCTAAGGACAAGATAGCTCGGACCTTATGTGGTGGAAAGATGCCATGATAATGGTTCAGTGCAAATCAGAACTATGGATGAAGAATCCATTCCATTGCTTGTTAATGGACACCGATTGAAAATGTACAAGAGGCCTTTATCAAAACAAGAGTTCATTGACAATATCAATAAGAGAGTGATGATGGTGGAGAAATTCCTATCTCCTCCCTCATCAGGTCACTGAAAAAGAGAAAAGGAATAAGGATTCAGGTGAAAACCTCCATGAGGCACCTGAGTCCCATATTTGGGTTGAAAACCTTGTGAGGCAGCCCAATGATGAAAAAAATGGAAAAAAGAATAAGAATATCCCTGGGTGAAAACCTTCCTTGAGGCGCCCAGGGCAAACATCTAGGGTGAAAACCTGTTTGAGGTAGCCTAGGTGTTTTTCACAAAAAAAAGAAAGAAAAAAAAAGAAAAGAAAAGAAACGAGAAAAAGGACATAATTGTTATTTGCAGGTGGGTGAGAAAGACAATCAAGGAGCAAAGAGAAGATCCAGAGGGAGCCCTGCCTCACACATATTCATCTCCTCCACTCCTTACCATGCATCCCTTCATCAATTTCATTGTCTTTTCACTTCATTGCTTCAATTTAGGCGAAGACTATGTTTTCTATAGGATCCACTGTATTCCTACAGGATCCCCTGAAAACCTACAGGATGATCTTGTAGGAATTACAGTGGCTCGTAAAACCTATAGGAAGAAATTCGAGGGTGAATGGTAGGTTGGTTAGGTCTCAAAAATGCACTCTAGACATGATCTAACCCCTCACCTCATCCATTACCATCATCCCTACACTCACCATTCAAAACAAAAAGAGATCAGTTTCTGCCAGTTATTCCCTTGCTCCACACACACTCCTACTCCCTCTATCCATTCATTGCAACATCCTCACAGCCCCAACCAACAACATGATTAAGAAATTCTAAGAGAGAAGTAGCTACAGGATATCCTGTAGGAAATCCTATAGGAGCCTATCCCACAGAATATCAATCATCAACTACAGGTCTTCACTAGGATGATCCGGGAGCTCAAACATCAGACATCAGACAACAGACAACAAAGGAGGAAGAAGAATGACCATGCAATAAATAAACAACACAACACCTCTGATCTTCGATAACTATAGCATGGCATTGAGACCACAGGTAAGAATCCCGCTCACTCACGCATATGCATCATTTGATCAAAACTTGTAAGGGTTACGAGGTAGTTGGTTTATAAGTGAAAAGGTGGCCAGTTAACTTGGCCACCTTCGTTCAGTCATCCCATACAAAACCGGGTGTCCTCTCACACGTAGCTGTAGTCAACTCAAAGACAGAGGAGGATTAGGACAATAAGTGGTTAACTATGGATCTACAAGGTCAAATCACTCTCATAACTCTGGCCACCAATCAGAAGTAAGGATCCATCATTCTGTAAGAGAATTTCTACAAGAGAATGCACAAGTACAGTCTACAGGAGCAATCTACAGGATACACAGAGGTAGTCTACAAGATAGGCAGAGAGGGGTTCAAGAGGGGATATCACGAGAATTGTCCACTGGCACCATTCTAAAGAGGTAGGATCTAAAATTCCATCCCCATTTACAAGCAAATGAACTAGAAATGCTCTAAAAGCTAGTGGATATAACAACTATGGGAGGTGAATTACATAAATAGGAAACTATGTTTTCCCTTGAATTTTAAACTCTTGTGTTAAACCTCTCATTTCCTTCTCAAGCCTCACAAGCAAGATGACAAGAGGGTTTAATAGGAGAGAACCCACAAACATTGTGAGGATAAAACAACACCCCCAAGTGCTTGAAATATTTATAAGACACTAATGGATGGGGTTTTTCGAAAAATTCACAGGGTATGATGATGAGGTGGCTCAAGAATTTGTTCATTCCCTCACTCCACACAACATAATCCATGCCACTATTATAGTTAGAGGGCTCACTATAGATCTCACCCCAGAGCTCATCAGTTGGGTCACCACACTTCCCCTAGGAATTCCATGGAGAAAAGAAGAAAAAGCAGATAGTCAGGTGGCAAAACGGAAATTCATTTTAGAAGGTGAAGAACCCACAAAGGATAAAAATGGAGTAAGGAGGGACAGTATTCCATACCCATGGAGTGAGGTAGGTTATCAACTCATCAAATATATCTCATGTGAGGGTAGATATAGTGTTGTTTATGGCTACCATTTTAGGATGCTTGAAGAATTAAGATTTGGGGAAGAAACACCAATTCACCAAAGACTCAATATACCCTATTTCTTGATGAAATCACTCATAGACTCCAGCAACAAAGTGAAGGAAGGGAATTCCCAATAATTAGCTCACCATGGGTTGATCAGGATCCTCATTGAGGATTCCCTCCAAAACCTCAGGGTCCCTATAACATGGTCAGTCTTCAGAGACTTACCAATAGAAGATGACATCAATACCCTCACCTATGATGTTAGTCCTTCTATCAGTGAGGAGGAGGCAAAACAAGAAGAAGAAGATACAAAGCTAGATGGGGATGAGATGGATGAAGAAGAAACTAATACAGAGGAACATGATGAAGGAGAAGAGAAGGAGGATGATGCTGAAACAGAGGAGGAAACGAAGGAAGAAACTGATGGAGATGAGAAAGAACAACAAGAGGAAGAAGAGAAGAAAAACAGAGAGGAAGAAGGCATTGAAAAAAAAGGGGAAGAACACAAGGAGGAGTCATGTAGGGTGTCTCCAGAGGCCCCTAAGAGGGAGGCAGCAGTTGCCCTCACTGCTCTCAGCACACTAGTCAAGAAAAAAGGGAAAAGAAGAAGGAAAACCCTTCTATATTTGTTGGCTTGTTGGGGCCTGACCCAGGTTCAGAGGTGATTTAGCCAAACAAATCCCGATACTACTAGCCCTTTTGGAAACAATCTGCAGAGTGTGGACTGAGGTCTCACCCGAAGTAGTATGGGAGGGTGCTAGAACTAGGTTTCCGCACCTTGGGGATGTCTGGTGAGCTTCTGGCGGTTCGCAGTTTGACCCTGCACGCACGTCGCTATGTGCATCTATTAGTCCCTCACAACCTGTGATGTTGCCTTCGCACAACCCTACTCGGGGCGCGATCCATGTTATTTCCCAAGTTCCTTACTATTAACTTGTTATTACCCTATTACTTAACTTATCTATGTAATTCTAGTGATAATTAACAGTGTGTCCAACATTCATATAAGTGCACGCGATAAATAGAATAGTATAAATGTATAGAATGCAATATACAAGCAACTGCACAGAAATTGGAATCAACTTCTCTTTATTATTCTTCGTTCAAGGTTACAGACTCAACACCGCCCTGTGCACTCCGCTGCAGGGGTCTGCACACTCAGCTACAGACTCTACTAGGCCTCTGCGCACTCAGTTGCAGAGCCTCTTCCTACTACTACGACCCAATACCGTTAGACTCTTACTCTATGCTCTATCTCTTTCTTCGCTCCTTAACTATCTTTACAAATCAGAGCCTCGCTCTATTTATACAATCCCATGGTCCATGGACCATGGGTAGGCTGACATGACATTACATCACATTAAAAAACTTAGGGCAGACAACCCTATGACTCAACCTTTACTTCGCGCTACGCGCCTGCAATTTGCAGAGTCTTACAATACATTTGACCAAAACTTGGGCTTTGAGCCCCAAAACATGCTGTGGGGGGATCCGATGCCCAACAAGCCCCGAACACAGACATTGTGACTTGCCCTCGAGTCACTCTATTGGCGCGGAGTCCCTCCAATTGGTCCCGCACTGCTTGGAGGATCAAATCCATGCCTTAGCATGTAGAACCCCTGCATGTGTGCCAGCTTGCTCTCGATATCTACCGTAATGGTGAAGGCCTTGTCAATCCATGGCTGGACACACACTTTGAGAAGTGCCTCTTTTTGTCTTGCAGCATCCACCTGCTCTTTCAGTGCCCTTGCTTGCTGTATCTTTGCTATCCGTTGAGTGACAACGACTATTTGTGCAGTTCCCCTTACATTGTCATACTACTCTTGAAGCTCGTGCGCCTCTGTTTCTAGGAGCTGTATGGTGGGGTCCTCCTGTAAGGATGTGAGGACGCCAAAGGCTTGGTCCAACATATCAGTATAGTCCTGCACTGCCCGTCCAATATCTTCCAACCCTTTTTCGATAGTGCTAACACACTTCTCTCTAACTTTCAGATGAGTGGAAGGTTGTGTCTTCAACCACAGATTGACAATCTGGAGATTTAGCTCTAGCTGCACTCATGTTCTTTCCTCGCGCACATTTTGGACTCCACTTGCAAAACAGTGGATCCGCACTTTTGTTGGCAAGTTTGCGATAGTGGACAACTCTGGGACACGCCGACACGCTTCATCCACTATCTGTACTAACTACTAGTTTTGTGAAACCATTTTGTCACGCTGCAGGCTAAGCTATTCGATGTTGATATTTTGCTCACTCATCACCTGAATCGTGTGACCCTCCCTAGCGTGGAGCTCTGCTGTTATTCCATCCTGCAGTTTCTATAGTGTGTCTCGTGGAAGGAAAACCAAATTAATGCCAAGTCCCTTGATCTTGCCAACCATGGATCTGTCGATCTCATTCTCTGCTGCTAGCACCCCTTCGAGTAGCACTATGGTGTTGGTTATCCTTGCGTGTAGCGTCTGCTCTATTGCTGATATGCCTGTTGCATCGTAGGTGGCTACAGTTCCTTCCTGTGGGGGCTGCACCTATAGTTCCTGCAGCTGCACCATAGGGCCCCCAACACAGTCTGCTGCTCTGACATGGCTTCTTGGAGTGCTTCCTTGGTGGCCTCGTGAACCATGTCACCGACGTCGTAGATGTCACCTTCCGTTAACATGATTGGGTTGATGGCCAATTTGGAGGCCTTGAAATTTTTCCTTGGACCCGATCTCTTTGTCACACGCGACCTTTTGAGTTGGTTGGAAATTGTGCTCGGGTCCATGCCTTCTTCTGCAAGGTCTGTGTCCTTTGCCTCCTATCCTGTAGACAATTCCTTTCCCTCTTCTTCCTACATTGTTGTGGCCCCTATTGTCTATGCTACTACTGCTACTTCGATGGCCTTTGCCTACTCCGCGGCTGCTTGTGTTGCCTCGCAGACTGCCCTTACCTCGGTTGCCGCTTTTTCATTGCACCTCTTCTCGGCCAACTGCATGATGCATAGCTTGGCCTCATCCTTTCTTTTCTATGTTGCGGTCCTATCCAACTCCGCCAAATCCAAGGTGCGCCACTCGGGAGGCCATGATTCTAACACAGTAAAAATTGCATCATCAGTGGTAATGAAGGGGAGCTTGGTCCACTGCTACGTCGGATCCTTTCGTGCCTTGATGTAAATATTATGCATGTCTGCCTTGAAGTCTACAAAGCTCCGTAGACTGTTGTGCACTATGGGGACAAGTGCAACCTTCTATTAATCCACATCCGAATGCTCACCTCCATGAGCACCCAGAAGATCTTCGTATTACAAATCTGCTTCACGTCCTTGGTAGCCCAAAGCGATGCATACTTTGCGGTCTCTGGTAAGTCATGCTCAATGCTTGGGAACTGACTGTCTTTTGGCAGTTCTCCCGCTACTAGCAAAATGGACAAGAGCAACCATGCATAGTGGAAGGTCTTACCCTGCTCCTGGGCTTCCTTGCAGTTGATCAAGAATTCCTCGCAGAGGAACTTGGCACAGTTGAATTGGACCCGCTCTGCGTATTGTTTGGCCAACACAATTATCGACGCTGGTACTTCGTCGCTGTGACA
This sequence comes from Pinus taeda, assembly GCA_000404065.3. Lineage (NCBI taxonomy): Eukaryota > Viridiplantae > Streptophyta > Pinopsida > Pinales > Pinaceae > Pinus > Pinus taeda. The sequence goes on from APFE030711377.1 coordinate 25,202, forward strand.
TTTTCTCATTACCTTCCCAACCAGGAGTTGGGTGGCTATGTGCACCCCTTTATCTTTGATACTGCTAATGGCATAGCCCATATTTTTCTTCTCGAGCTTATATTTTTTCTTCATGGCTTCTGCGAGAGCCAAATCGCCACTTTTTCCTGCTATCGTCACAGGGTCTTTTCCCTTACAGGGAAGTCAAGAAATTTTGTGGATGAGATCCGCCATGATGGGAATAGGCTCCTCTAGCCATAAGTACCCATCATGCACCAGACAAAGTAGCTGCCTGATGACGAAAATAATGATGGGCACACGGTAAAAGTGTGGAATCCATAACAGATGAAGCAATCCAGCCTTCTCCACACCGCGTAGCCATTTTCGTGGCTCTAATGTTATGACTGGCCCCTCTGTGCTCTGCTTCATGAGGCTTTCTATCTCTAAGTGTGGGAACTTATCGCTGTCCGCAAGGTCCCAATATTCGAACTTCATTGTGGGTATGTGGCACAGGTGTGAGCCCTCAAACACAATTCCATTAGGGAGGAGCAGGGTCTGGAGTGTACTCTTTGTGGCATCCAGATCCTTTGGTATCTTGGTTTTCCCTTTTCATGGAGGGACGTACTCGGGCAATTTCAATGTAGAGCGCACTGGCTGGATATCCTCTTCCATGTCCTCTACTTCCTCTACCTCAGCAATGAGAGTTTGTAGGTCCTCCTCCTCATCATCTGTCTCAATGGTGACAACCTTGCCCTTTTCTTCCATTGAGAGCTTACCTAACTGCGGATTCCTCAGGGACATGCGGACTGGTCCCACTGCCTGCTTATCTTTTTTCGGTCTTCGTGTTCAAGGTGATTTTGGGATTTATGGTGCAACCTCAGTACCTTCGGGAACCTTGTGTATCGTGGGGTTCTGCGCGGCCTCGTCTGCGGTTCATTATGCAAAGCACAAACCCCTCTTGGTAGCCACCATCTTGTTTGAACTGTATGTGGTCTTTCAAAAACTTAGGGGCTCGAATATCACTCAATGCTCACACTCTGTGCTCTAATCAACTGCTCAAATATCAAGTGAACAAGTGTTATCTTGTGGCTAGCCCCTGGAGTTTTATAGCACCTTTTGAATTCAAATTCGACCATTCCCCCCAATTTTGGGCCATCAATGCTTTCTTGGCGGCAGATTGTCCCAAATCTTGCCCTTAATTTGCATCTTAAATTCCCACTGCCCACTCCATTTGGCCTTAAATCAACATCCTGTCATGAATAGTGACACTAATGGTCACTTCCCAGCCTACCTATGCGGCAGCGCAGCCCCCTGTGCACGGGGGCGAACCTTGTGAAATGCTAATTCTGCGTGCACCTCCCTTATCGCGCAAATCCCAAACAGACTCTTTTATAGTCCCGCACTCTCTTTCAACTACCTGGGGTGCTAACACTGTGCTTCCTACAGCTAGTCAGGTGGTCACACCACCTCTGCGAGACTTCAACCCGCCTTCTAGTATAGTCTGCGGAAAATCCCCAATTGCCCTCGTGATAGCCAGTGCTGCGTGTTCTATCATATGTAGTGCGCTTCCTTGGTTACTTCGTTTGGTGAGATGCGGTAGTAGCCATGGTAGGAGAGTCATAAATTCTTGGCAATAGTCTTCTAATTCAATGGTATGATCATTCACACCTTGCCTTTTCATCCTTGGTTCATCGACGAGACATGCTTACTTGATCTCGTTTTTCAGCTGCTTGACCTCTACATCCATCAAAATTCTCTTCTTCCTCAGTTGTACCCAGTCTTTTTTGAGTTCCCAAAGTCTAAGATTCCCTCGCCGAATGGCTTCCTGAAGCCTTATGTGTTCGACTTCGCATAGCTGTGGGATTTATTTGTCCTGGGCTTCGCGCACTATCACATCTGTGGGAGCTATTACATGTGGATTCCCCTTTTTATTCTCTTCAGAAATTATGGTCCCTACTATGTTCCACACCTTTGGAATTGTTTCCTTGGTTAGGGTTTTTCCCATGGTCCTATAGGCCCATCGAACCGTTGGTACGCGTAGGTCCTAATCAGTGTGTCTTGCCTGGTGAACCCTATTCAGTACTTCATACACCCTATCGAATGCTTCTCCATGGATAATTGGTAGCGTGCATCACCTTTCCTACTGTAGCGGTTTGTTCTGATTCTCTATTCTAGGAGTGGTGTGTGCTTATGCGGGCTGTATAACATATGTCCATATCCATCACGAAAGGTGGGAACGCAAGTTGTTCCGCCCTTGCTGACTGGCTCTCATTCTAAGCTAGGGTTTTCCAAAGCGTAGGCACATCATCCTTCTGCATTTGTGCTAGTCCTCAAAACTTCCTTGATGTGTTCCCCACCATCATGCGGGTGTTATGCGCAGTGCCCACTTCATAGCATCGAACCGCTGCTGTTCTGGTACTACGCTTTCAAATTTGTTCAAGAATTCATCCATCGCTGTCAACCAATAATATGTAGGTAGATCCCTTGCTTCTGTTGTCACACAGCACAGTGATCTAACCATCATGTTGCAATTAAGCATTGTTACTTCGTGCAATGGATTCTACCATCTCTCTGTCTCTTCGTTTGAATCTGAAGTGCAAGAGCTTTCACGCTCCCACGAAATCCTTCCATTTGCAGTCAGATTCACCCAATCCTCTTCTCACATAGTTATATTGTAAATACAATTGAGATCATCATCATTGTCATCGTCACACAATGGTTCAGTGTATCACACTCCTTCGGCTAGATCTAGCGGTGCTACTATGCGTAGTGATTTTTTTTCAAAGATCATTTTGCGCTTCTTCAGATTTATGACTCCATTCATATCAGTGGCCTAGTCTATTCCTAGTAGCACAGGATAGGGATTACTGTCATCGACAATCTCTATTACTTCAAAATCCGCCTGCGCGCTCACACCTTCAATATCTACTATTACCCCTTACAATCTTCCCATGGGTAAGACCTTTTGTTGGTTCGCCATTCGTAACTGAATAGGAGACCACTGTAGCGTGGGTATGCCCATGCATTCCCATGTTTGTTTTGGTAGTACATTCATGTCTGATCCAAGATCCAGGGTTACCTGATCCATTTCACACTCGCCGATTTGCGCAGTCAACCTCATTTCCCTTCCTGTGCACAATGCATGCTTTCCAAGTTTCCAGACCATGCGTGGTTCTCCTGACCCTGCGCACCTAGTGATAAGTTCCTGTAGTCCTTTTACTGCCTTGCTGTCACGTAGCAGTTTCATGCATGTCTCTAAAAAGGTAGTGAGCATTGAAGGATCCATCCCTAGTTCTAGTTGATCCTTACTACCTGAAGTGGAGGCCTCCGTGAAGCTCTTCTTAACTTCCATGAATGTCTCCTTCACGCGTTCTAAATCAAATTCGGGTTCCTTTGTAGAAGCCTTGCAAACCCACACACTTTATTTTGACTGCTTCCCTTTATCATCACTAGTGGTCATACCACTCCTGAGCATCACGTTTACATTCAGGTCTTCTTCGCGCGGCTCAGACCTCATCATCTGCAAATTTTGAGTCGGAGGGGGCTGAAGTACCCCTTTTTCACGCAGTCTCGCTATCAATGTAGGAAAGTCTTCTACCTCATGATCAAACTGAGTATAGTACAAACATGATGTCCTTGTCGGGTTTGTACAATCACGGGCATAATGTCCTGGCCCTCCACAATTGTAACAAATTAATTGTTCGTGACCCCTTCCCGGTTCCATTCCACTTTAGCCTCGACCGCGCCCCTGAAATCTTGCATGTGCCATTCCTACATTTGGGTCGAGGGATCACGTTTCTATCTGCACCCTGTAGGTAGGAGTCTAATTCATCATTAGTTCATATCTTTTGCATGTGCATTCATCATGGCCTACTAATTTGCAGAAATTACAAAACAACTGTTGGGACGTCTGCATATACTTCTGCAATAGATTACAATTATTCGTAGTGTGCTTTCCTCTTATCTAATAGATCACGCACTATAATGCAGGTGTCGCACTTGGTCCTACCTGTGCCTTAGGTCTTGACGGTATCGGCCCTCCTCCTACCAAGTAATTCGCGAACACTGGACATTGGTCCTTGTCATGCCCCTGGCCTTTGCATTTTATGCACCATACCTCCTCGGGCGCCTCTGGCTGAGGTGTCTTGTCCTGTTTCAAACTCCATCTCTAGACACAGATTTTGTAGTTGCACATGGATTTGTTGGACTCTCAGACTAGGGTCTTGTATAGGGGTCTCATGCAATCTCATTGCCATCTCCAAAGCTTCGGCCTGGGTGGAAAGTTTTTGCTGTGACAACGCCATCCTTAAGTGCGGTGTTAGTGATGCTACAAACCATGCATGGTGTTGTCCATCCATCAACATCATGTTGGCTTCGCGAATCATACCCTTCAGTCTTTGGTCCAAATCCCAGGGGGTCTTGCCTGGGAGCATCACAATCTCCTTAAACCTGATGATTGATTGTGGTTTTGACTTTGGCTTGCTAAATTCCCTGTTCAGCACGGTCTGGATTTCTGTAATTCCTGCATTTGGATGGTCATTAGAATGCCTGATGTAACATGTTAATGCGCGATCTTGAAACATGCTCACTAGCGTAGCCTTCTTGATATTGTCATCTACGTCTCTTTGTGCTTCCCATACTTCTCTTACCACGAACCTGAATTGGTCTGGATATTCATTCCCTACTCCTATGAATACCGTTAGTTTGATCACACTCACCATACTGAATTGTGGTGGTGGCGAAGGTGGGGTCGGTGGAGATGGAGGCGAGGAGGGTGAGACGGGTGGCGGTGTAGGTGGAGGTGGTAAGCACAAAATTTTCTGCCTTATCAGACTGACTACGCTTCTTGGAGAAACTTTCGTGAGCTCCTCCTCGCTTTCCCACGAGGGGGAAATTAAGGGAATGGTTTCCAATTCTTCACTACTTCCGCTTATGTAGATCTTCCCACTTCGCGTAGTCCCAAACATTAATTTATTCGCATAACCCACTTTTCACACAATAGCATCTTAATCCAAGTGTTCAAATATTTGATATACTTACCTCGCGACCGTTTGAGGAAACGTCGCTCCACCTCACTGTAGCTGACGGTCGTGTCTACCGCTAACTTAGTGATAAATCCTCCTATAATTTGGTCGATCCAATCGTCCACAGTTCACGTGATCTTATCTCCTGATGCTTCTAGTCTGTGCACTAATTCCAGAGTCCACATGATTAGTTTGGTGAGCCTACACCTTCCCTGACTATCTGCTAGCTTCGCGATCCATTCATACAGCTCAGAAGGAAATGATGCAAAGAAAATTTCTTGTATTTCCGTATACAAGTAATGCTCCAATCACTGTTCCTTAGATACTTGCGGATTTCTATTTTCCTGCGCCGCGAACTCATGAATATTCTTGTCTAGCCACCCTTCAATTTCTTTCTTTGTTGGATTCCAGTGGCACGAGACTAAACATCCTTTATGAAGATCCCAGTCTCGGCAACGGAACCATTTATTGGCTTGTCAGGGTCTGACCCAGGTTTAGAGGTGATTTAGCCAAAAAAGTCTTGGTACTACTGGCCCTTTCGACAATAGTTTGTGGAGCGCAGACTGAGGTCTCAATCGAAGTAGTATGGGAGGGTGCTAGAACTAGGTTTCCGCACCCTGGGGATGTCTAATAAGCTTTTGGCGGTCCCCGGTTTGACCTTGCACGCACGTCGCTACGCGCATTTATTAGTCCCTCATAACTTGTGATGTTGCCTCTGCGCAACCCTTCTTAGGGTGCGATCTGTGTTATTTCCCAGATTCCTTATTTTTAACCTATTATTACCTGATTACTTAGCTTATTTGTGTAATTATAGTGATAATTAACAGTGTGTCCAGCATTCATATAAGTGCGCGTGATAAATAAAATAGTATAAATGTATATAATGCAATATACAAGCAGATGGATAGAAATTGGAATCAACTTCTCTTTATTATTCTTCGTTCAAGGTTATAGACTCGACATTGCCCTGCGCACTCAGCTGCAGGGGTCTGCGCACTTAGCTGTAGAGCCTCTTCCTACTACTACGACCCAACACACTTAGACTCTTACTCTATGCTCTATCTCTTTCTTTGCTCCTTCGCTCCTTAGATATCTTTTCAACTTAGAGCCTCGTTCTATTTATACAATCCCATGGTCTGCAGCCCATGGGTAGGCTGACATAACATTAAATCACATTACAAAACTTAGGGTGGACAACCCTATGACTCAAGCTATACTTTGCGCTCCGCACCCGCAATTCGCAGAGTCTTACAATACATTTAACCAAAACCTAGGCTTTGAGCCCCAAAACATGTTGTGGGGGGATATGATGCCCAACAATATTTCATAACAAGAAAGAGCACAAAAATCAAACAAGGGAAGCCACAAATATAAACAAAAATCCCTATTGAGATTGGAGATTCCCCTACATCTAGGGACAAAGAAGAAATAATGAGAGATCAACTTGAGAGGGAAAATGCATGGTTGAGAGGACAATTGCAGGAAAGGGAAAACCAACTAGCATGTATGGCCAGCCTCTCCTTGAAGGCCATCCAGTGTAGGATGCCAGCTAAATCCTATGCTCTTTACCTCAGAGAACAATGGCTGCAATTTCAGATTAAAACACTAGCACAAAGGGGCACCATGCCATTTCAGGACTACAAGAAGTTTATTGATCATTGTGATCAAAGTACACTAGAGGATAGGGCCAAAATGGCTGAGTTTTACTTGCACAACATGACCCTCAGAGACATGAATGTTTGGGATCCTAATGCCGAGCTAGGAGATCTACAATTAATGGCTTTAGCATCATCGATGAACCATGAGGAGTCAAGGGCTGCATAGATGAAAAGAATATTGGCCAGAGAGCAAAATGAACCTCTTTTCATCAGAGCTGAACAATAAAATCCCATGGCCCTAATTAGCAACCATAATATAATTGAAAATGATCCTCAGTTGGAACCTAGATATCTTGCTGCCCAAGAGCAAGCAATTTCACATTTTGAGGATATGTTTAGGTTGCTAGGAGATGATAGTATACATGCCTGCTTCAGGAGATGGAACACACTGCCACATAGCTTGAAGATCAGAGAATATCACTCAATAGGACACCTATGTATAACCAATCAATGCAAAGGTTGAAGGTCAATTGGATAGGCCTAAAACTTAGTCCACCACTACTCTTAGGGATGCTAGAAGGGCGAAAGGAAGAAGAGGAAAAGAGGCAGTGGGAAGAAGTAGAAAGGAAAGTCGGCTTTTATGAACAAGAATAAGAGACCACAATAGAGGCATGGGATGTCAAAGAGGATACCAGAGCCATGAAGGACATGGACATTGACTAAGTTGCTCAGAGGATGTGCAACAGTTTCAGTAGGCGGGTGATGATGAGCCTCATCATTGGGTAATTATATGGTCCTTACTTCACCTCCTAGCTTAGTCAAACCAACTATTCTCATAACTTATTACATACTTTTGATTATATTTTATTTATGAGATGATTTAGAGTTGGATATTTTTCTTTGTGGTCTAGTGTGCATTTAATGTAGGATTAAAGGATAAAAGCAAGGAATTTTGGCAAAGACCTTGGTCAAAACTAGAATGGGACAAGGGAGAGGAATTATAGGAGGTAAATCCTCCTCATTTACTAGCCCCCCATTCGAATATTCCTTCATCAACTCAGAGTGCAAACAACCAAGTCATGAGGACTAGAAGGGAGCCAAGCAAGTGAAAGTCAAAGCTCCAGTTTATCTCGAGTTTGGGAGCTGAGCCTCCCTAATTTTAAGGAAGTTGTTGGAGACTTCAGACGCATAAGTAGAGAGGCGTAGGACCTCAGTAGGATTTAGATTTTTGATTGTAAACTTTACTCTATTTTCAAGCTGCAAGACTTGTGACAGTTTTTGATGTAATCCATTGTTTTGATAATAAGAATGCATTTTGTTTTAAGACAACACTGGGTTAACTCAGAGGGCTATAGCTCTTGGGTTAGGGCCCAACCCTAGCAGCTAAGGATCCTCTTTATTGTACATGTATGCTAGCGTAGATTCATGGCTTAGTCGTTCATTTTCTTAGATAGCTGCATTTCCATTACAGCAGCGTAGTGCATAGATTCATGGTTTAATCATTCATTTGCTTAAGTAGATGCATTTCCATTACAATAGTGTACGTATATTGGTTATGTTTTATTTTGCTTCCATTTGTACCTTCTTTCAACTAGCAGGTTAGCAAGGAGAAAAAGATCACCATAAGGTTGTCAGCAGGAGTCTTGGCCTCACCTCCTCCCTCTGTGACCATGACTTGAGGAAGAGACCCTTCAACAACCCCAAAAACACAGATTTCTAGTTCTTGCATGAGCTTTGGGAGTTTGTTGTCTTGATTCAGTACTTGGTTCATTTTATCGTCATATTTTTCCATCACTCTTGTTCTGTAATAAGATCTCACTCGTATTCTCATTTCCTTCAACACTTTGTCCATGCATAATATATGCAGAAGCTAATAAATCACATCTTAATCAGATTATGTCGGTATATTTCCTTACCGTCCAATCCACAACAAACCTGGCCAATCACCATCAACCGCGTGCGTATTCATTTCAACATTTGACTTTAGGCGCTCCGAATATCCATTGTTGATCTGCCTCGCCTGATCCAACAGCTATCACGTCACCCGCTCTCCAACTAGCTTGGTCGATCTCCACCATTGATCAATCTCGCATGATCCAACGGCTATCGCACAATCTCACACAAATTCTTGCACAACCAATATCCACCCGAGAGCATGCGAGAAAAGTGGTTTTCTCATGCTACGTGTCACTCACTTAGGCTAATCGCGTAAAATTTAGGATTTCCGCTTACAGCTTTGTTGGCATGCGAGAAACTTCTTACCACCTATGAAAACCCACTCTATCATTCCGCACATTTTCCACCCTTCTATCCACTCGTGACTTGATGTGATCCATCTGTCTATTGACTTCATCTCCCTTGATAAGATCTCCACCATTCATTTCCCATTAATCATGTTCATCCATCTATTGACTTAACCTCCCGTGATAAGATCTCTGCCATTCATCTTCCGTTAATCCTATTCGTCCATATATTCGCTTAATCCCCTATGATAAGATCTTAGCCATTCATCTCCCATTAATCCTGTTCATCCATCTATTCACTTAATCTCCTGCGATACTATCTCCACCACTCGTCTTCCATTTATACTGTTCGTTGATTCGACTGTTCCAACGGTTCCCATGTACTGCTGCTTAATTACATTTGCCTTCCACTAATTTCGATCTTTTATTGATCTTTCGCTTGACTCATTCTTGAACTTTGTTCTGTGTATTCTTTAAACGCTGCCACTCCTGAGCTTAGATCTGGTTATTCAATCAAACTTAAACATTCTCCGATCATCGCAATACTCCTTCTAGCCACTCTCAACCACGTTCCATCCACCTATCACATCTACAAGAAAAATTAACTTGCATGCTTGATTTTACCAAAAAAAACCAAAAAAGTGAAAACAGACTTAGTTTAGTTTCCTTGCTTACACATTAGTTTGGTTTAATGCTCTTTACTTTTGTAACTTAGATAGCAGCATTAGGATAGTGTTGGTTTAGCAATTCTTCTTAGCATAGCTGTTTAAATGGTTAATTAGGATATGGTGTGATTTAGGATTACATGTTGTTTTCTTCATTACTACAGTAGAGTAGCTCTCTTAGAATAGATTTTCTCTTCTTCCATCAAATAATCAAGCTTCTTAGGACCCTATAGAAGCCTGGATTGGAACCTCTGGGGTCTCTCTTCGGATGAACAGTGACAACAGGCAGGACCTTCGCTTCTACTTGTGCATATAGCACTATCACCTCCAAGTTTGTACGAACCCCAGGTTGACTAGTAAAGCTGGTAGCCCAGGAGTTACAGCATCCTTGTTGTAATACTGGAGCTCGTCACTTTTTGGCGCCATTGTCGGGGAGGTGTCTGAGTAGAATGTGATTACTGCTTTCTTTTCTTCTATTTCTAGTCTTCAATTTTCTTCCATTAATTTATTTCTACCAAAGTAATCTATTAGCTTCCTTTATTTCATTTATCATTATCTACTTTCCTTTCTATTCTGCAAGTAGAATTTCAATTCAATGAGTAGTTTTTTCTATCAGTGGTTTTCATTCAATCAGTAATTTCATTTATGTAAAGTACTTTCCAGCTTTAAAAAATCTTATAAAATCCAACCCAAAAACATTTCCTTTCATGCCTCATATGAATAGGGACAATTTAGGGAAATTTTTGCCAAATGCTCCCACTACCTCCAACATCAAACCTTCTCCCTTCTTTGGTGGCTGTGAACTGGAGGAACCTTTAGGTGAGCAACCTGACATATTTGAAGAACCTACAGGGGAAGAAGAAGAAGAGGAACCCATTCTTACTGAACCAATGGCTGAAAACCAAAATGATAGAGGAAATAGAGAGAGAATTGAGGGTGCCTTCCCCATCAGGGAAACCAATGGGGACATTAAGATGAAGAATATAAGCCCCTCTGCTCTACCTCATTTCCATGGCTTGACCACAGAGGACCTTGACACTTTCCTATTTGAGTTTTTTGTTATATGCCGAACCTATGACTATATAGATGATGAGCAAAAGTTAAAACTGTTTCCATCTACCCTCAAGGATGCATCATTGCGCTGGTTCATGGTTTAGCTGGAGATAGCATCACAACTTGGGCTCAGATACAGCAGGATTTTAACAACAAATATAGGGACTATTGTAGGTCAAAGCATACTAAAGAAGATATTTTTAGGATGACTATGGGCTAGGATGAATCCTTAAAAGACTACGAAGAAAGATTCCAACTCAGTTACAAAAGGGCCAGGTGCACACTTGACCCCAAGTCACTAAAGTTGGTCCTTCTTAGAGGAGTAAGGGAGGATCTTCTGGATACCTTACACTTGTTAGTAGGAGGGGATATCTACCAATTACGCTAACAGGATATCAAGATTGTATTTAGAAACCATTCTAGGGTAGCCAGGAAAAAGGGTAGGAATAGTCAACCTATGGCCAGTACATCATCTTCCAACTCATCCATCAAGGGTGAAATTGGAAATATGATAGAATATTTCAAAAGTGAGATGCTACAAACCCTTGCCTTGCAATTGGACACCATGAACATCAAAAGGAAGCAAGAGGAAGAGGAGAGAGCCTTGGCCATCTTTTGTCCTAGATGCACCAAGAGGAATCCTAGGAACGAATGTCCATTGAACTGCATTGAGATTTTCTCGATCTGTCAAGAAAACCACTCCACAGACAAGTGCCCTTCTTTTCCCTAACTTAAAGCTATATATCAAGGAGCTGAAGGGGTCACTGAGTAGCTTTGCTACATCAACCAAAGGAGACCTCCTGGGCCTAGACCATACCAGTAGGGTATGCAAGGGTCATCCCATGCATATTATAACCCCAACCAAACCACAACTATACCTTCTTGGGGACCCCCTGCTCATCCTTCCTGGTCTACAACCCCTCCTTGGTCCTATGCATCTCAGTATCATTCCCAACCAGCCAGCCAGTCATTTCAACCTTATGTTCCACCACAAGCTTAGTGGAATACCCCACTCCAGGGATGGAGGCCCCAATACAACAATGCTCGAGCTCTATTGCCTCCACCACCTACCCAACCACAACTCCTACACTCTACTCCACCCAAGCAACCCCAGATGCCTGCCCATCCAAATCTGAACCAGAACAATAGGCAGGTTCAACAAGTATACAGTGGAGAGACATTATACCTAACTTATGCTCTAGAAATCCAGGAGATCAACCTAAGATCCAGGAGAATTCTTCCAGATAACCAACCTCCCTCTCCACATAGGGAGGTTGAGGAAGAAAGAGAGGAAATAAACCTTAATGTAAATCCACACTTTCCTGAGATATTAGCCTAACCACTCCAACCTACCCTAGAAGAACTTGAACTTCTGCGAGAATTGAAAAATCTATGTGGAAAGATCCCCCTTCTCCAAGCAATAAAAGATGTTCCCATTTACAATAAGTTGATTAAGGAGAAATTCTTGAAGCATCCAGGAAGAAGAAAAAGGGATGCCCCTACCAGTAATGTCATGGGGCAGCTGTCTGACTTAATGCTGGGGCAGGTAATATGTCTGAAATATTTAGACGCTGGAAGCCCTGTAGTATATGTGCACATCAATGGAACCGTTGTTCCACACACTCTGATTAATCTGGGGGCTGCCATTAATGTGATTACAAAGGACACCATGATCAAGCTCAAACTCCAAGGGTCATTGAGGAAGACCACAATAGTTATGCAACTTGCAGACTGTTCCATAGTCACCCTTGAGGGAATTGTGGAGGATGTGATGGTCTCCATTGACTCCTGGGAGTACCCTGCAGATTTTCTAGTTCTCCAGCCTAAGGCTAATCTTACTGGTTACCCTCTCATCCTTGGGAGGCCATGGTTGGCCACAATCGATGCTTACGTTAGCTGCAAAGCTGGGAATATGACCATCAAGAACATGCATATGTCTAAACAGTTAGTACTATACCCTCCTGCTCAACCTTCTCTAGAGCATGATTTACCTTTATGGTTAGAGGAGGAGGAATAATATGAGGTTTATTAAACCCAACTTTATGCTTTGGAGGCAACCATAGGAGGAGGACAGCAAGATGAGGAAGACTTAACTGAACACCTGCTCCAAAGTCCAACTCCTAGTTCGTTACCATTAGAAGAAGAAGTAAGGGAAACCTAGAAAAATCATCCAATTGACTTATGCTTGGCCAATTCCAACCCACTCCATGTCAAAACCATAGAATTTAGCCCAAAGAAAACTTTGAAAATTAATACATTTCTTTCTGCTCTCGAAGAGGAAAAGCAATGCAACATGTTCAGAGAAAACCTGGAAGCCTTCGCTTGGAGTTACAAGGAAGTGAAGGGAGTACACCCCTTAGTGTGTACTCACCACATATACATCAAAGAAGGCTGCAAGCCAGTCTGGTAACCACAAAGGAGGATGAATCTAACTCTTAAAGATAAGTCAAAGAAGAATTGCAAAAACTGCTAGATGCAGGATTCATTTACTCTATCTTTGACAGTGAGTGGGTCTCTCCTCTAGTGTTAGTTCCCAAGAAAAATGGTAAGTGGATGATTTGTGTTGATTACAGGGAGTTGAACAAAGCCACAAAGAAGGATCATTTTCCCCTACCCTTCGTTGACCAAGTGCTAGATGGCCGGGTAGGGAAGAAGTTTTTTTCTTTCCTAGATGGATTCAGTGGGTACAACCAAATCCAAATCTGCCCAGAAGACCAGGATAAGACCAAATTCACCTATCATTGGGGTAATTTTTCCTATAGGGTCCTTCCTTTTGGCCTATGCAATGCTCCTGCCACTTTCTAGAGAGTAGTCTTGAGTATTTTTGCTGAATTAGCACATGATGCGGTGGAAATTTATATGGATGATTTTACACCTTATGGCTGTGATTTTCAAGAAGCCTTGACTAACCTAGGCAAAGTATTGCACAAATGCATTGAAATGAACCTGTCTCTAATTCTAGAAAAATGTGAATTCTTAGTGACTGAAGGGACTGTATTGGGTCATTCAATATCTCAGCAAGGATTGTAGGTGGACCCAAACAAAATAGCAATCCTCCAAAGGGTCCCACCTCCACAAAAGCAGAGGGATGTTAAGAGTTTCTTGGGGTTAGCTAGATACTACCGAAGGTTCATAAAGGACTTTAGCAAGTTGGCCTCTCCTTTATTTGGGTTGCTGGCCAAAGATTCTGAGTTTATATGGTCAAAAAGTTGTCAGGAGGCCTTAGACATTTTAAAGGTTAAGTTAACCACTGCACCAATTCTTCGAGGCCCAAACTGGGCCCTCCCTTTTCATATTCATGTTGATGCCCCACACAAAGCCATAGGAGCAGCCTTAGGTCAAGTAGGTGAGAAATTGCTCTATGCCATCTATTTTATCAGTAAGAACCTGTCAAAGGCTGAGCTAAATTATACTGTGACTGAAACGGAATTCCTGGCTGTTGTGCATTCATTAAACAAATTTAGGCATTACATTACAGGCTACCAAACATTTGTGCATACTGACCATGCTACAATCAAATATTTAATGAAAAAACTAGATGTGAATGCTAGAATTATAAGATGGTTGCTTTTATTACAACAGTTTGATCTAACTATTGTTGATAAGCTTGGTAATGAAAATGTTGTTGCAGACTTTCTATCTAGGATGAATCTGCCTGCAGGTGAAGAAGGAATGGTGGATGACCAGTTACCAGATGAGCATTTGTTTGCTATTTCAGTTCTCTCCCCATGGTTTGCTAATATAGAAAACTATTTGGTATCGACACAGTTCCCACCAATCTTGCCCTCCAAAGAAAAGAGCAAGATAGTCAAGAAAAGTGCCCCCTTCACTTGGATTGGGGGAAATCTTTTCAGACTTGGCCCGGATCAAATCTTGAGAAGGTGTGTAAGGGAAGAGGAAGTTTTTGACATCCTTATGACCTGCCATGATGGGCCTTGTGGAGGTCACTTTGCAGAAAATAAGACAACATTCAAAGTGTTACAAGTGGGTTATTATTGGCCCACTCTTCATCAGGATGTGCAAAAGTACATTAGTCTATGTGATTGGTGCCAGAGGATGGGAAATCCTACTCCAAGAGATGAAATGCCCCTACAAACTCAAGTGACTTTCGTGCCATTTGACAAGTGGGGCATGGAATTCATTGGGCCTATCAACCCTCCTTCAAAGCAAAAATAGTACATTATTGTGTGCATTGATTATTTGATTAAGTGGGATGAAACCAAGGCGATTAAAGCAGCAACAGAAGAGAAGGTGGTTGAGTTCATAAGGGAGAATGTATTCTACAAATTTGGGTACCCTAGAGAGCTAGTCACAGACCAAGGTAGCCACTTTACCTCCAACATGATTGAAGAACTGCTCAGCCATCACAAAATAATGGGCAAGTGGAGGTGACCAACAGGGCACTAAAGAGCATCTTAACCAAGGTAGTGAGTAGCAACAGGAAGGATTGGGTAGAGAGACTAGTTGAGGCCACCTAGGCCTATAATACAACATGGAAGACCACCACTAGATTTACACCCTATTAGATGGTCTGTGGGAAAAAGGCTTTGCTGTCCATTGAGTTTGAATATAACACATTGAGGATGGCAGCCCAACTAGATTTGGATCTCAGTCATGTACAAAAAGAAATATTGTTCCATTTGAATGGCTTGGATGAATTCAGAATGCAGGCCCTCCTACATAGAGAGATAGTTCAGCTTCAGAGGAAGATCTGGCAGGATAGACATATTAAGGAGAAGAAATTTCAAGAGGGTGATTGGGCATTGTTATATGATTCTAGGTATAAAGACTTCAAGGGCAAGCTAAGGACAAGATGGATCATACCTTATATGGTGGAAAGATGCCATGATAATGGTTCAGTGCAAATCAGATCTATAGATGAAGAATCCATTCCATTGCTTGTTAATGGACATCGACTGAACATGTACAAGAGGCCTTTATCAAAACAAGAGTTCATTGACAATATCAATAAGAGAGTGATGATGGTGGAGCAAGTTCCAGCTCCTCCCTCATTAGGTCACTGGAAAAGAGAAAAAGAATAAGGATTTAGGTGAAAACCTCCATGAGGCGTCTGAGTCCCATCTTTGGGTTGAAAACCTCATGAGGCGGCCCAATGATGAAAAAAATGGAAAAAGGAATAAGAAGATCCCTGGGTGAAAACCTTCCTTAAGGTGCCTAGGGAAAACATCTAGGGTGAAAACCCCTCTGAGACAGCCTAGGTGTTTTTCACAATAAAAAAAAGAAAAGAAAAGAAAAGAAAAGAAAAGAAAAGAGAAAAAAGGACATAATTGTTATTTGTAGGTGCGCGAGAAAGACAATCAAGGAGCAAAGAGAAGATCCAGAGGGAACCCTGCCTTGCACATATTCATCTCCTCCACTCCTTACCATGCATCCGTCCATCAATTCCATTGTTTTTTCACTTCATTGATTCAATTTAGGTGAAGAATGTGTTTTCTACAGGATCCCCTGACAACCTACAGGATGATCTTGTAGGAATTACAGTGGCCCAGAAAACCTATAGGAAGCAATCTGAGGGTGAATGGTAGGTTAGTTAGGTCTCAAAAATTCATTCTAGACATGATATAACCCCTCACCTCATCCATTACCATCATCCCTACACTCACCATTCAAAACAAAAGGAGATCAATTTTTTCCAGTTATTCCCTTGCTCCACACACACTTCTACTCCCTCTATCCATTCATTACAACATCCTCACAGCCCCAACTAGCAACATGATTAGGAAATTCTAAGAGAGAAGCAACCATAGGACATCCTGTAGGAAATCACGTAGTAGCCTATCTCACAGAATATCAATCATCAGCTACAGGTCTTCACTAGGATGATCTGAGAGCTCCTAATAGCAAACATCAGACAGCAGATAGCAGACAACAGAGGAGGAAGAAGACTGACCATGCAACAAATAAACAACACAACACCTCTGATCATTGACAACTACAGCATGGCATCGAGACCACATGTAAGTATCCCACTCACTCACTGATATGCATCATTTATGCTATACAAAAAATTGACCCCCTCATCAGCTTAGAGGGGAAAGACATGATAGCTGAAGAAAAGACCAAGATCACATGCCTTGTTTCCACACTAACACTGGCTATACACTGACAACCTACTTTATAAAGCTTCTCAGTAAGCCTAAGGGTTCGTTAGTGACCCTACTAACTCTAGTTGTTAGTTCGGGAACAACGTTAGTGGATCCTAATGAAGTTCTAAAGGTCAAAGGAGCGAATTGACTCATAAATATCTAGATATTTGCTCCTAAATTTACTCAAGAAAAGCAAGGAAACATCTCAAGTTCGACCTATTTGGGGGATTTCTAATCCTAATGAAGGAGGCAAATGGGAAAGAGCTGAAAAGCATGGCAACTTCATTGATTTTTCCCTGAGGAACTCATGGAGGAACTTTGAAACCTTAACTCAATTGCTACATAAGCAAAGCTAGGGCTATGGTGATAAAGGTTAGATCATTTGAAAGGATAGCATACTTGATTGTTGAGCATTGTCTCAAATCAGAAGAAGTTAGTAAGAAGGGAGAGAGAGAAAGAAGCTGGAGGGGTAAGGGAAGGCTGATGCAACAGATGGTTGTAATCACTCTTGCGACATTAATATAGAACTGCAGTTGTACTGTCTACTCCGTGGTGTTTTTACTATAATTCATTAGCTTGTTTGTCCAATACCTTTTAGCATGAGTAGCTTAGTTATGTGCAAATAAATGTTCTTTTATGTATTCATGTATTGGTTATCAGGGTTGTATGCTGTGATTATGCTTGTCTCTTCTATGTGCAGGACTTGGTTTGGAGCCGGCTCAGGGGACTTCCACCTAGCTGCATTACGCTCTCCAACAAATATACATGGAGGCTTGAGGTAATATATTTTTCCTACTTTGATAGCTAGTTATTGTTTATGAACATGCATGTAACTTTGTGACGGTTGTAGATAATCTTACAGTCTGCCAAAGGTCCCAGGAAGACCTTTGAGGGTATCTCCATTCTCCATACACTGTGTATTTTATCCTATAGCAGAATTGGCAACTCCGCTAGGGACTATACATCTAGTTCCCGGTTTACCCTGAAAATTCTCGGTTTCCTCCTCCTTCTAAGACCTCCCTATACTTTTGCATTCCCTTTCTGACCCACCAAAACCTTGCTGCATTCTGCCTTCACATATTCAGCCTTAAATGATACAAAAGGCTTGTTTTGAGCTGTTTTCCCACACTAATTCAGGTTAGCAAACTACATAGTGCTTTATAAAGCTCTGTGTTTGCATACACAGAGCGTTAGTGGACCCAGTAACTCTCTGTGGCCACTACTACAGAGCATTCGTCCCTTAAAATCTTGATATACATTTGTGTCTACAAACTCAAGGGGATAGGAAGCCTACTCATGGACTGAAAGAGGGTATGCAATTGCATTTTGTTAGCAAGATCGGTGTCCTGAAAGATTTTTTTTTTTTAGGAAATAAGTTTTTTTTTTTTTCTTAAAACATTTTTTATGAAAGAAAGATCCACATTTTTTATTCATTCTTCTGTTTAGCTGCTTAAAAGTTGCTTTATTTTGGTTTCAAATAGTTGTTAGAAAAGCATTGGAAAGATTTTTGTTGGTTATGCATGTGTTATAATGACTAGGATGCATGGAACAAATATGAATATGTGAAAAACTCTCACATGTAGAATACAACTTGTTTTCATCGAATTGAATATTTTTTAAAGCATTGTCTTGTGCATGATTTTTGAGTCAGAGACCCATCACATTTCATATCCTATCGAAGAAACTAAAAAAGTACACAAAATTTACCTAAAATCAATCAGTAACTCTTTATTGAGCAAAGAAACATTAGTTCAGACTAGGATCTTGGAATAGGCAGTGTGAGTAAACTACCCAATATCAGAAACCAAAACTAGTGTCATTAAAAGAGAGAAAATTCCTGCTACACTCATACTACCGGGACCACTCCAATCAAAGCAGAGCAAAATACAAGACAACATCAGATTGTAAGTGAAGGTAGCCCGCCTTCACTTACAACTCCTTTAGGTATTCTGTGTATTGGGGATCCCTTCGGGGATTTCAGAGCTAATTTGGGGGCTCAGGTATCCTGCCCACACAGTGTACTGTCTGCGACTATGTCCCCCCCGATAGTGTCTGTGATCTGAGGTATCCTTAGTGGCCAAGCTTAGGGACTTACACAAGGTGACTGGGGTGGGCTGCCTTGGTACCTAACACAGATGGACCTACTCTGTCTTCAATTTTTGGGAGGGTGCTCGTCTTCATGAGAGTACTTGGCCCCTCAATCTGAGGTTCGGGCGAAGCTCTAGAGTAACCGTAACTGTACATTTGGCCAACCCTCTCTATTATTCATTGTGATACTGGGTTTCATCTCCAGTGGTCGGTGCTTATCAGACAGGGTCATTTCCCTCTGTTTGCTGATTGATCAACTTAGTGTAATTTTATATTTTTTTAGGTACCCATGTGTTATCATTGAGACTTTAACAAATATCACGATAAAATTTATTGATAAAAATTAACGGTCACCGTGGTTACATCCAACCCTCCTTGTCAATCTAGATGATTGTTAGGAGTTCCTCCACTCATTGTGGAAGATCTGTCGAGCCTCAGTGAACCGAATTCCCCATCTTCGGGGAATGAGTCTCCCAGATCTCACACGAAATCTATTTGGAAAACCTAAGATTCAAGTTTGCTAGAGGATTTCTTTACTAAAGGATTTCTTCCTCCCTTTAACCCTCCACTCACGAATCCATTGGACCCACTCGTGGTTCTCGTTGCACCTGTACTCCTTGTCTCTTTAGTTGGAACATTTCCATCCATCTCGTCGACGACTAACGGGTCGTGGAACTTTGTGGACACTTTTGGTCCTCCACCACTTCCCTAGTTGACAATCACCACCACACCGTTGATGGCGAACCCCACTATCCCATTTGTCTTAGGTAAAAACACTCACATGACATCCTCCATGAGTGGAACCCAACCGATTCTAGGTTCCACCCCCTTAGTGTCAAACTGTATACCTTCGACAAGTGCTACATACAATGCTCCTTATAACTCTTCATATAGCACTATTAGCATGGTTCCTGTCCACCAACAATATGGTCGGTAGCCATTGTATAGTTCAAACCCCCAGATTCAAGTATCTGGGGGCATTCCCAATATTCACATACCGGTCGAGAACATAGCAGTTCCCCCTCCATTCTCAAGCATGCATGGTTAGTCATTGACTGACATGAGCGTTCCTTATGTCAATCAAGGACATATGGTTAGTTCTGTGGTGGGAAGGAATCCTCAAGGAGGTCCCAACCAATCCATGGGGGCACCCTACTCACAAATTCAAATGAGTCAAGGGGAAAGTGCTTATCTTGGGGGAAATTCTATACCCCAACATCACATTCCCCAAGGAAATCCACACTACAATGCCATACCCCAAGGAAACTACTATACCACGCAGCCTATGTATAATATTGGGACTCAAATGATGAGAGGACTGCGAGGATCCTCAAGTCATATGTCATCGCCTTGGTCCGAGTCAGGGGCACCATACACTCTGCCTTTCTTGGCAACGTTGGATATCCCTGACCTATACAAACTTACAAATGACCCCATCTATCATAATATACTTTGGCCGCCGATCCTGCATAAAATACCAACAGAGATCCCGAATTTCGAAGGGAAACAAAGGGGGGATCTGGGCACCCATATCACCACCTATCATCTTTGGTGTGTTTCCAACTCCATGGTGGACGATAGTGTCCGGTTACATATTTTTCCCTACATCATCATTGGAAACGCAGCTAAGTGGTACATTGAGTTACCACGTGCGTCAGTGAATACCTTCAACGCTCTAGTGATGGAATTATTAAAGCACTTCCAGCTACCCATCCGCTATGAGACTGGGACAGAGCTCCTCACTTCATTATGTTAGGATATTGCCACCCACATCTCTGATCATATACATGAATGGAGACGTCGATGGAGGTTAGTCAAAGCTCCCCTCCCAGACTATCTCTTAGCAGACTCGTTCTGCAAGTCCCTACTCCCACAAATCACTAAGGATGTCACCTTAGGTGGTGCGTCACAGAAGACCAATCCATACGTTGTGCCCAACATTTAGATCTGATATATTCATAGTTTGGCGCTCTTTACGACGTAATCCCCAATGCCCCTCGTAACTCCAATGCTTCCGCTACTCAACACCTTGGAGCACACGCTGATGGGATTATAGGCACAACCTCTGGGACTGCTATAAAAAAAATCAGTGGTCACATTGCCCAGATGTCAGTGGACCCCTCTACCAAATCGACTGCTCTTCCTACCACCGTGACAAAATCTGTGCAGTCTACGCAAAAACCCAGTGGTAAGAACAAGAAGAATAAGAAAAATACTACTCCTTCTGAGGAACAGTCAACAAAGTAGAAAAACCCAAAGCAGAAGGCTGCTTCAACTCATGGCGATGGAAAGGATAAACCCACCCGATTCCCTTGGAAAATCTGTGCACAAGACCACATGACATATCTGTGTCTACGTCTTTAGGAATGCACATATTTCATTATTAAAAAGGACACCGGAAGGACCTCTACTGTCTTGAATAATCCTTACCCCGCTCAACAACAACAACACCTTATTGCAAACCAACCCCAATCCCCGCAAGGGGGCAATGGTGGTTAGCAACATCCTTCAACTAGTTAAGGATCTTCTACCATTTACACCTTTGAAATGGTAGATCTACAAACCAGAGCCAAATCTTATGGAGCTCCTGTTGCTCATGCAGAGGAACCTTCTTCAAGTCAAAACCCACTGCCACCTAATGATTTTCATATCGAAAGGCCAGTTGCTGACCTTGTGATTCGCCCCCCTAAAGGGGCACTTCGACGCACAACACACAATACATCTGCACGAGCCGCCCAAAACTACAACATTGTAGAGACTTGGCGCAAGTGCCATCGTCTATGTCAGCACTCGAAGTATTACAAACGTGTCCAACACAAAGGAAAGCTTTGCTTTCGGCTATTGGTGGTATCGACCCACAGGATTCCATGCTTGCAATTTTTGACATGGAAAAATGTAAACCTCCCCTTTCCCACTAGCTTGCATTTCAATTGCAAATCTTTTTGAAAAATAAAGGTATACACAAAACTCTCATCGATGAAGGTGCCTTTACCTGCGTCATGTCAGCTTCATGTTGGCTCACTTTGGGTTCTCCAACCCTATCCTTGCCGTCGAATTCCCTTAAAGCTTTCGACAGTCACACTTTCATCCCAAAAGGTTACCTTGTCAACTACCCCATCACTCTGAGTGGGAAAAAAATAATGGTGGATATCGAAGTCATTGATCATAAACTTGACTCTAATCTGCTTTTGGGCCGCACTTGGACTTATGCCATGAATTCCATTGTGTCTTTGGTCTTCTGTATCATCCTATTTCCCTTAGATGGAAAGATAGTCATAGTGGACCAGCTGTCCTTTTGTACCCCAGATTACTCCCCGTTACCTAGTGGCTCTGTACCCTTAGTGGGTGGTGTACCTAACTCTTACGTCAGTATCGGTACTGGTCTATTGAAGGGCTCTTCCCTGAGGGGTTGTTTCCCTCTTCCACCACCCGTGGTTCCATAGACAGTCTCTATGGTTTCATCCATTCCTCACGAATTGACCGATCCTTGGATCCTCATGGCCCCTTCAGACATTGACACTTATAGAGAAAGAATGTCACTGTCACTAGCTGAATTGGCCTACCAGGCCATTCAATCTACATTCGAGTCTCCAGTCACTTTGGTCACGGCCAACGGTACCACCGCCCTCCCATAACTTCTCCTTCTTTTGATCCCCTCAGTCAGGTCCTACCTAAGGATGAAGCTATTAGAGAGATCATGATTTTAGAAGAGCGACCTTGGGAGGAATCGCACCATCATGTTTCAATATCTGATTCAGACATGATGCCTCTTTAAATCCTATTTCCTTACGCCTCTGAAACCGTTTCCTCACCATATACGACTACCCAAACTTTGGACTCGGAAGGAAACATGGGCAATATTTCAAAGGCATTTCTCATCGATATTTCTGTCATGACAGGCATCGTGGAAAACATACAGGTTGGAGCCAGTCTCAATCCTGAGGAAATTGTGAGCTTCACCTGCCCTTTTAAGGATTTCCGCAATGTTTTCCCTTGGTATTATGAGGAAATGCATGGCATATACCCTTCTATTGTCAAGCATGAGATCAAGAAGTGTCGAGCATCCTTTTTATGGTATTTTTCTTGATCATTAATCCGAAAAAACCTCAAGTTTCCTTCTTTGGGCTCGTTAAACTACCACGAAGAAGATCAAGCATTCTTTTTACGGTATTTTTCTTGCTCGTTGATCTGAAAAAACCTCGAGTATCCTTCTTCGGGCTCGTTAAACTATCATGAAGAAGATCGAGCATTCTTTTTATGGTATTTTTCATTCTCGTTAATCCGAAAAATCCTTGAGTCTCCTTCTTCGGGCTCGTTAAACTACCACAAAGAAGATCGAGCATTCTTTTTATGGTATTTTTCTTGCTCGTTAATCCGAAAAACCTCGAGTCTCCTTCTTTGGGCTCGTTAAACTACTACAAAGAAGATATGAGCATGTTCTTTTATGGGATGTTTTCTCGCTCTAAAAATTGAAAAATCCCAGAGTTTGTCATCATTGGGCTCATTAAACACATATGACGACGGTCCGAGAAACTATTTTTCGCTCTTTTTCTAGCTCATTAAATTGAAAAAGATCATTAGAGCATTCTTTTTAGGTGTTTTTTTCTTGCTCATAAAACTGAAAAAATCCTGAATTTTTTCTTTAGGTTCATTAAACATTTATAAATATGACCCGAGCATTCTTTTAGGCACTTTTCTCACTCGTTAAATTGAAAAATCCCGAGTTTTTGTCACCGGGCTCGTTAAAAATCTATGGCAACAACCAGAGCAATTACTTTTTTGGGACCATTTCTCAGCTCTTAAATAAAAAAATCCCCAAGTTTTTCCCCTTCTTCGGCCTTGTTAAATATACGAAGAAAGAATGAGCAGTTCTTTACCTCTTTTTCCTTGCTCAATAAACTGAAAAAGATAACTTGAGTTTTCTTCATTTGACTCGTTAAAATTTGATGAAGGTATTGAGTTTGCCATCGTGTGACTCATTAAAAATCCATGACAGAAAATAAGTTTAGTCCATCTCCTCTTACTCGTAACAAAATGAGGTCAACATCTATTGAACATAGGTTTCTCTTTATCCGGATTCAATAGATTAAATCATGGAAGAGTAACTGATCCAGGTATACTACTAACCTTTTGTCGCACCCGGTTAACAACTATGACAGAGGGACCACCATGGAGTCGTTCTTTACGATCTTTTCAGACTCTCTAAATATGAAAAGACCACCAAGTTGTCTCATCTGGACTCATTAAATTAAACAGACAAGATATAGAGGTTCTCTTTTTACGATCCTCTTCAGACTCTCAAAACATGAAAATATTGACAAGTTTGCATGTCTGGACTCATTAAACTAATTAGATAGGGCATAGAGTCACTCTTTTCGCGGTCCTTTTCAGACCCTTAAAATATGAAAAGATCGACGAGTTTACCTATCTGGACTCACTAAATTAATCAGATGGGGAAAGTAGAAAATACAACTACATTTAGTATTAGAAAGTGTGCTTTGGCAACAGTCGTTCCCTTGAACATGGCACTCCCTCAGATAAACCTTCCTTGTGATAGCCTCTCAATATGAATCCTACCATCCTATGAGTTTAGCCTAAATACCCCAATGTTCTTGCATCTTTGTATCCTAATGCTCTTTGGTGTTCATGAGTCTAGTGTTGCATGGTTAAAACCATTGTCATGCCTTATATTGTTCAAGGGTTAATCTTTTGTTTCCTCCATCAAGTATATCCTTTCATCATGCCCTCTGTTGTTTAGACCCAATGCTCAAAGATTCCTCAAAAAACAAATCATTCTTGTCTTGTTTTGTGTCGATTGATGTAGGACACATTATTGCCTACCTTTCGATAGGTATCTTCCTATTGACTTCAAAACTCTATCTAGGAAGACAACCCAGAAACACATTCAATGCCTTGGTACTTGCAGACATTAGTGGCAGGTCACCTTGTGTTTGATTAGGGGTTCTCATTATTAGCTCCTAGTTAAGCAATTCTATAGGTTTTCAACGACAAAAAAATCTTTCACACTCGTCAGATTGTATTGTGCATCTTGGAGACCATCACCATTATTGGTGGCCTTCCTCGCATCTGTTAACGGTCTCTGTTACATAGTAATTTGTCACTGTATCCTTGTCAGTCTCCCTACTGTGTCATGAAATCAAATCCATCATACTCATGCTCTCTGAAATGGCCAAAAAAACCTCTTTGCCTAATTTTATTAGATCATCGCGACTGTTATTGAAATAACCGCACTGACTGGCAGATGATAGTGCAATTGGTGCGTTGCCAGCGCGGAAGCACACGGGTTTCCCGCACTGATCGAATTTCATAGCCAGTGCGTCCTCTGCCTATACTAAGTCGCGCTGACTAGACCTCTTCTGTTATTGGGATGCGATGTCAGCGCGCCAGTCCAGTTATGCACCCTCGTTGATTCTGTTTGGGCGAGTTTGTTCTAACAGCCAGCCTTCCAGATGACTCCAGACCTGGTTGTTGGCTTTGTAAAGTTCGCCCTCCCTTCTATGGCATGTCTGTTCGCCTAATGACCCACCTTTCTTGGGGATAAGCTCATCCTTTCACTATTCATGAAGACTCCTTCTCCTATATAAGCCTCCACCATTGCCATGAGCAGCTAGTTTTGGAACATATAGACTTTGACATAGAGGAATTCATAGTGCATTAGTGCTGCTCTTTATAGGCATTTGGTGTGTTATGTGTGGATTGCTAGAGAGCTTAAGGAAGGTTCTCAAGTTTGTTGCCTTGTGAGAGAGAGAGAGTTGTTTGTCTTGGGAGATCTACCTTCAAGGGTGAATGCTTATGAGACTTGCTGGCTGGATCCTCCAGAGAAGGACTAAGCGTTAGAACATTGGTTGTATCTTTCTCTGTTTTTGATTAATAAAAGATAGATGACTACTATTATGGTTCTATTCTCATTTGTCTTATGAATGATTAATGTGAATTACATCCTTTCTGATTGATGTATAGTTGCTTTTAGTAGATTTTACGCTTGTGTTTGTCTTCTCTTTGCTTGTGCAGGTGTCCACCCACGAGGATAGTGGAGGATTGTGATCGGCTGGAGCGAAAGAGTGAGAGTGGTATCTCTTCGTCAAAAATAGCACTGGAATCCAAGTAGGTGCCCATTACCCACTTGTTAATTGCAACTAGGAACTTGCAGAGTAGCATTGATTGATTGTTGCTAGAGCCCTTCTGGGCTAGTAGGGATCGCCTCTATTCGTAGAGGGGATTTACCTCTCCAACAATTTGGTGACTCCACTGGGGAGCATTGCTTGTCTCTTTGTTGTTCATCCTTGTTTTTGAATTTGATTATTGCTCTCTTGTCAAAGATTGGGGATTAGTTTTCTGTTTTTGGTTTCCTAGTCCATCCTGGGGACTGCTTTAATTGTTTCAAAAAGATGTTGCCTTGGTTTGGGGATTTTTAGTTCGATTTTGCTTGTTTTTTAGCCTCAGCGCGTTTTATTTCAGAACAGTCGCGCTGACATCGCACATCTGTTCCTTTGCTTTCCCTGTCATCGCGCTTGTACACTTAACAGTCGCGCTGACCTTGTTTTCGAGCCAGCGCCCTTTATCCATGTCCTTCCGCGCTGACAGCGCAAAGTTGCTACGAGCATTGTCTTGTCATCGCTTTGTTGCTGAGGGGTCACCCGCGCTGATCCTGTAGAATTCATTTTTGTCCAAATTTGCCTCCTGAACCTGTTAGTTTGACTGTCCCCTGCTCTTTCCACTTCGTTTATGACTTGTTTTATTTTGTCTGAACTGTGACACGCTTGCTTGTGAAATCTTGTTCCGCAAAGGTTCGTTTATTACTTGTTTCGGTTTTGCAAAGCCTTCCTTTTCGCTTTCGCTGCTTGGTTTGTATCCTGCCATGTCTTTTTCAATTGCTTGAGTATGTGGCAGTCTTGTTTGACTGGTTTTGAGTCTCTCTTTTGAGAAATCCTCAATTTGATTTCCTTTGATCATTACTTGAAGGTTTGTCTCAGTCTCTTCACAATTTTGCAGCTTTTTGCTTTTGTTTTTGCAAAAAAATTTCCCCCTCATTTGCTGAGGGGGGCTAAATTGGGTATGAGTGTTAATCGCCCTTGAGTATTTTTATTTTTTCATCTTTGGAAATCTCACCCAATTTTCTTGATTTGCACTTGATTGGTTCTTAGAGTACATTAGAATAATCTTGTGTTTGGGAATTCTCTTGCATAGATCACACTTGCATAATTAGAATTCTCATTTGTGCATAGATTACGTTTGCACACTTTTCAAGTGAATTGTGCATAAATTACAATTGCATAGATTACCTTTACCCTTTGGGTTTTTGCCTTCTTCTATCGATTTCACATTTCTAGCCCTAGGGCATCTAGTGGCTTTGTGTGTTGAGCCTCCCTTAGGCGTTTTTGGTCTTCTATTGGGTCAGGCGACTCTCTAATTGCTCCCTTGCATTTGCTTGGTGATTGTTGAAAGTGTTTTGGTTGTGTTCCAAGCGATTGCCTTCCTCCTTTGAATTCCTTTTTGTCTTGTTGAGCTTAGATCACATAGCTCATAAACCTTTGTTTTCCTTTGATTTGGGAAACTGGTTTTTAGTGTCTTGGGAACTTTCTTGTGTTTGCATCGAGTAATTTCATTTATTTGCTTGATCTAGCTATCTCTCAAAGTCATTTTAAACACTTTTGTGCCATTGAAAAGAAAAGCAAACTAGTATATTTTGCATTTAATAGTTAAAAGGAAAAGAACATTTCGTTGATTTGTGTTTTCAAAAGAGAAGTTTCATTTCCTTGCTGTTAGTTGCATTAGGTTGTTTGATTACTTGAGTTCGTTTTGGTTGATTGAAAAATTCCTAACCTTCTCATAGTTAGAATTCATCGAACGAAATGATGTTCTTTGGCATGTAGTTTGCATATAAGTATTTTTGAGAGATCATACGGTAGGACCTGAAATCAAAACT